>APFE031166522.1:0-25311 GCA_000404065.3 Pinus taeda | reverse complement strand
ATAATGCCAACAATCTCCCCCTTTGGACTTGATGGCAAAGCTTACTTGTGAACTGTCATCTGATCCCTTTTTGCTGTCCGGTAACCCATGCACTCTGTCACATTTGATATTTTTAGATTCATCTGAATGTATACAAGTGAGATGATCTTCTATGAGAGGGTTTCCATCAAGTACAACACATGCATCATAATGCCAACAATAACCCACAGCGGAATGCGGTGGATGAGAGGAAGAATAGAACTATTGTAGGGGCAGCATGGGCAATGCTGCATGACCAAGGCCTACCAATTCACTTGTGGACTGAGGCATGCAATGCAGTGGTCTATTTGCAGAATAGAAGCCTGCATCGCATACTTGGGATGAAGACACCAGAGGAAACTTTCTCCGGTAAGAGACCAAATGTGGGTCACTTCATGATCTTTGGCTCATCGGTCTATTTCCATGTGACAAAGGATGCATGGAAGAAGCTTGAGCTAACAACAAAGTTGGGGACACTTGTGGGGTACACTGATACACCTCACAACTATTGGGTGTACTTGCCTCCAAGTCGGAGGACAATGGTTTGCAGATATCTCAAGTTTGATGAGTAGAAGGCCATGCGAGTTTCCCTTGAGAGGGAGCTCCAACTACAGGTTGTGGAGGAACAGGTTGTGGAGGAAATGTTTGTTCCTAAGGAGGAGGAGCCTCAGACTGATGCAGAGTAACCACATGCAAAGGTTCCAGGAGTGGAGACATCCACTCAAGAAGAGTCTTCCAGAGATGGACGGAAGCACACAAGAGAAGCTGATAGATTGTTGCAGGATGTGAGAGAGAATGTGCAAGCACCATCTTCTCAGCGCAGATTGAGGAGGGCACCAGAGAGGTACACTGGATACATGTCCCTTGTTGGGGAATGTGTTGAAACTGAGCCATCTTCCTTTGAGGAAGCAGTGCAACAGTTGATTTGGGTTGATGCTATGGTGGAGGAGTATGACTCCATAGTTCGTAACAGTGTTTGGGACGTGGTTCTGAGACTAGAGAACAAGTCAATTATGAGTTCCCATTGGCTTTACAAGGTAAAGCAAGCTGCTAATTATGGGAGGATCATGTTGTTGCAATATAATTCCTTTCATGTTGAGAGGGAGTGTTGAAATGTGGCAACAAGAATATTCCAATTTAATTTGTCCTTAAATTAAATTGTGAATTAAAGTCGAATTTAGTCTTAACAACTACTTGGAAATAAATGATTAATTCACCTTGAGTTAATTAGCTAGAGAAATTCAAGTTAGAAGTATTTCTGAAGTCATGCACAAGTTATCCCTAAAATTTGGGAGATAAGAGTGAGTTATATTTGAGTTGTAGTTAGTTAACTTAGTTTACGGAGTTAAGTCTAGTTAAATTAGTTCCAAACAGTTTGAGGAACTAATAGGGAGTTATCAGTTAGTTGATTCATGCATGCACTCAACTAGTGTACTCCAGCTAACTGAAGATTCACTCATCAGAAACTCATGCATGTCTATTCTGAGAAAGACGTAGTTGAGATTAAAGTCAAGGACAGTGTACTATCAGTTGCATGTGTTTTCTTATAAAGAAAACGCATGCATGCAGAAGGAAAAATTTCCTTGAGGATTCCGCAATCTGACAGTGTGCGAGAGCAGTGTTCCACTTGGTGAGGTGAGAATCATCCACTAGGAACATCGCAAGAAAATAGGAGCTTGGAGGGTAGAGAGGAAGGCTTGTGAGAGGCTAGGATTGCTAGTGAGCATCTATGAGGATTTTACTAAGAGCTGGCTAGCTATGAGAGTTAAGGCTTTGTATAATATCTATGTATTTCCGCCTTGTATGATAATACAGATAGTGGGGTTTTTAGTTGAGGCTTTCCCCAAAGTATTTTCATGTGTATTGTGCATTGATTCTTCTTCTTCTGGTTATATGTGTTCAACTCGATCTTTAAGCTTCCGCAAATTCATAGTAAAAGTAGGCTATAGTATTGTTCTTTAGTTGTATTGTATTATCGGGTTAACCTACAGTGATATTTTCTACATAGGTCTCAGAGCGAGATTTGTGGAGAATTTGCAGAATTTCTATAGTTGGAGGTGGAATTTAATTATGCCTTTAATGAGTGTCTATAATTGAAATTTGAGTAAACTATAAGAAGATAGGCCAAAAATACAATTAAAAAAAAAACTTCTTTTCCTTCAAAAATTCATAAATCTTATTTTATTATTTTAACTATTATTTTAATATTTTTCCTTAGGAGGCCACTTTTAGGCTAGCCTAAATTTCCTCTAACATTGAAAGAATATGTGAAGAAAATCGTTGATGATAACATAAAATTTTGAATCTCATCCATGAACAGGAAGCAAGTTGAAAAAGGACAGAAGTTATAGCCACATCATAAAATACACAACATGTGGGATGTATTGTATGTTCTCCATAAAAAAAATCAGGAACCTAGTATTATATACAACAAAATGTATGATAAATGGATATACCAAAGGAAGTGAGTTTGGCATACTTAAGGATAACTCTTGTCTAAATTGAATGGGGATATGACATGCTTATTATCGTCAAATATATGTACAAATATGAGTCAATGGTGTCTAATTGATGAAATGGTTGGAATCCTTTCAATTGATATGGAAAATATTGACAGTGGTGGCATTAAAAAGATTAAAAAAAAATCTATATGTGAATAGTATACCTTAGGTATAAATAAGTCCAATGCAATCATACTAGGTGGTACATATTTCACGATTGACAGAAATAAAGGCCAAGTTGATAAAGGAATTAATGAGATTTTGCACTGAAACTTTTGTTGAAAAGGGATCCATAGAAAGAATGGTAATCATAGTAGAACAATTGGCACAATACATCAACATAGAGGATTATAAGAGTCAAGTGGTTGAGAGTTGTAGTAGAATGGCTAGATATGATACCTGATCAAGAACCAGTGAAATGGAGATAAGTTGTGACAGATATGATGTAAGAAAATAAGCCTTGGAAATAAAAGTAAATAATATTTGGAGGGAGCGTGGTAATGGTATTTGGGTTACTCCTCAACACTAAATAGATATGGAGGCACAACAAGACAATGTTGTTGCGTTACATCAAAATTTAGCAACTATAAAGTGAACACGACTAAAGTAAAAAATATGAAAATCTATTAAGGAGTGCAATGGCCCTAAGCATGGGAAAGGAATCTAGATTGTTTTTGAAAATTTATGTGCCTTGTGTATGTAGAGGGCTCAATAATTCTATGAGTTACAGACTCACAATACTAAATCCTAAAATGATTCACTAAATGGTTTATTTTATAACTTCCTCATAGTTGGGAAGCCTAAGTATGATTAAAAACAAGATGATAATCGAATTTTGATTAATTGAAATGTCTAATAATTTTAATTATGATATCTAAATATTTGAGATGAGTTGATACAATAAGGTGATCATGAGAAAATGCATGATAAATTTCATGGGCGACTTAGTAGAACTGCAAGAAAATATATGATGTCAAATGATATTGCATAACAGACTATCCATTTTATAAAATATATGCAGTCTATGCGTGTTGTTAATGGCAACCCAGTTGAGGAGACAATTTTTTTGCCTTCATCTTTATCAAAGAAACAACAAGTTTCTTTTGAAATTTTTTTGGCACTTTGTTAACATTGGAAATGATAATTCTTTGAAAATGATTATTCAAGGAACCATTGGAACTGGAAAGCCTTATCTTATTCATTGTATTTCTCATGTTCTTTCTGCTTCAACAATGGATGATAGAAGTCCATTGTTATTTCTTTCCTCATTTGGTATATTTTCTTGTAATAGACATGGAAAAACAATACACTTTGCATTGAAAATTCCTATAAAATATAAGAAAGAAGAATTGAGGCACATTCGATATATTTTAATTGATTAAATGAGCTTTATAGGTCCAAGGTTATTCATACAGATAGATTCTCTTTTGTGAGAAGACTTTCCTAAAAACAAGGCTTCTCCTTTTGGTAGCATGTCCATGATTCTTGTGAGTGACCTTTGAAAACTACATCTTGTTAAGGATAAACCCTTGCATGCATGTAAAACAACAAGGAAAATGTTGTGGAAAAGCCTCAACATTGTTATGACTTTGGATAAACTTTATAGGAAACAAGGAGATGATCAGAGACATGCATATTTTCACAATCTTTTAACCAATATTAGAAATGAAGATCCATTTTTGGATGATTGGGATCTTCTTATGATGTGTCTCGATAGATACTTAGATCCAAAGGAAAAGAGTTTATTCGATTCTTTAGGTCACTTGTTTACAACGAATAATCTCATAAATTTGCACAAATGGAAAATGCTAAAATCATTAAATTTTCCAATTGCAAGGTGTGTTGTGGAATGTGCTAGAAGAATATAAATAGCTGATGGTGATGATGATGTCTTGGAACATGAAGTGTTACTGTTTCATGGAGAGTGTGTAATGATTACATATAATTTATGGGTTGAAGCTGGACTGGATAATGGTGCACTTGGATATATTGAAGATATATTCTATGTGCATGGTTCAAAGCCACCACAACTTCCACAATTTGGTTTCAATGTCATCAAAATCGATCACTTGCTGTTGGTGTTATTATGTAAAAAATTGCATATGAATGGTCTTAAAATTTTGTATATCTTTTTTTTTTTAGATTCCAATGTTTACAATTCAGATGTGCTTTTTTTCTTTCATCTTGAGACATTGTGTTGTGTAACAATACAAATTGTTCAATTATTCTAAGTGTGTTCCTATGCTTTAATAACAATGCTCCAGTTTAATGTTATTCTCTTTTCTTTGTAATTGATTAGGATTTTAGTGTCAACCCCTTTAGTCTATTGATTCCTTTGGTTTATAAAAATATCTTGAGTTTTACAGTATTAATGTTAGGGCTTAATGTTTATTTAGCGGTTTACAATATTTATCTTTCTCTTTATAGCCTTTGGGTTTAAAATGTTGATGTCATGGTTTTATGTCTATTGTTGAAAAATGACCATGGTGAGCTATTCTTGATCATGGTCATACATGTTGATAGTCAACCTTGGTTAACCATGGTGAATCATGGTAGCGAATGATTGAGTGTGGCTTTTCGATGAAGATTGTTCCAATATGGAAAATATTAGTGGACAGACATCATTGATCACAATGGTTATTCATAGCCAACTTGGTTTATAGTTGTGGTCTTATAAGGTCAACCATGGTTAATAACTATAGTCCAATCTTGCTTTGTCAGAAGGATTGTCTCAATTTCAAAACCAACCATGGTCAAAACCATAATCAACCATGTGTGTATAAGGGTTTGCAATATTTATCTTTTGGTTTATATACCTTGGGTTTATAATATTAATCCCTTGAGTTTATTATTCCCTTTGGTTTATAATAACTATCATTATAAACCATGATAAATCATGTTCAACCATGGTCAACTATGGTCAATCATAGTCATTCATGGTCAAGCATGGTAAACCATGTTTTATAAAATCAATGGTGATCAACCATGGTCATTCATGGTCAACCATGGTCCAATGTCACATTTTGACAAAGATTATCTCAATGTGAAAATGAACGATGGTTTACCATGGTCCAACATCACATTGTGACAAATATTGTCATGATATGAAAACCAATCATGGTCAAGCATGGTAACCAATGTACTACATCACATTGTGATAAGGATTTTCTCAATGTGAAAATCAACCATGGCCAACCATGGCTAACCATGTTTATTTTAGGGTTTATAATATTTAGCTTAGGGTTTGTATACATAGGGTTTATAATATTAATCCCTTGGGTTTAATATTATTCCCTTGGGTTGATAGTCCCTCGGGTTTATTATTCCCTTTGTTTTATAATATCAATCCATTTGGTTTATTAATCTAAAGTTTCAACTATGGTCGGGCATGGTCCAATGTCCAATTGTGACAAAGATTGTCTCAATATGAAAATCAATCATGGTTAACCACATATATTTAAGGGTTTATAATATGTATCTTAGGGTTTGTATACCTTGGGTTTAATATTATTCCCTTGGGTTTATAATCCCTTGGGTTTTTAGTATTAATCTCTTCGATTTATTATTCCCTTGGGTTTATAATATCAATCATAGTCAATCATGATCAATCATGGTAAACCATGGTAAACTATGGTCAATTGTGGCTGGCCATGGTCAACCATGGTCCAACATCACTTTGTGACAGAGATTGTTTGAATATGAAAATCAACCATGGTTAACCATGGTCGAACGTTGCATTCTGACAAAGGTTGTCTTGATTTGAAAACCAATTATGGTCCTACGTCGCGTTGTGACAAAAATTGTCTTACTATGAAAATTGACCATGGTCAATGATGGTAAACCATGTTTATTTTAGGGTTTATAATATTTATCTTAGGGAATATATACCTTGGGTGTACAATCTTGGGTTTTATATTATTCCCTTTAGTTTATAATATCAATCTCTTAGGTTTATTAATCCATGGGTTTATATTCCTAGGGTTTAATATTATTCCCTTGGGCTCATTATATCAATTATGCGGGTTTATCAATCTAAGGGTTCATATTCCTAGTGTTAACTATTGTTCCCTTGGGTTTAATATTATTCACTTGGGTTTATGATATCAATCATTTTCAACCCTGGTTAACCATGGTCAACCATGGCCAATCATTGTCAACCATGGTCCAATGTTGAAAATGGACAAGTAGAGGTTACAAATAAGGCATTAGAGGACATCCTCACCAAGGTTGTGAGCATCAACAAGAGGGATTGGGTAGATAGATTAGTGTAGGCCACTTAGGCCTCTAACACAACTTGGAAAACAACTCTTGGCTTTACTCCATATGATCTGGTTTATGGAAATGAATCTTTTCTCTCTATTAATTATTTGTATAATACCTTAATAATGGAAGCCCAATTGGACTTAGATGTCACCAAAGCACAACAAGGGAGGTTGGTCTAGTTAAATGGCTTGGATGAGTTCAGAATGTAGGCCCTCCTACACATTGAAGTTACACAATTGCAGAGGAAGGTCTGGCAGATAGGCATATCAAGATCAAAGTTTTTCAGGAAGCACATTGGGATTTACTATATGACTCTAGGTTCAAGGATTTCAAAGGAAATTTTGAAGACAATATGGTTAGGCCCATACCTAATAGAGAAATGTCATGACGATGGAGTTGTTCAAATCAGGACCATTGATGAAGAAGGGATTCCATTGCTTTCAAATGGCTATAGGTTGAACATTTACATAAAACCTATGTCTAAGGAAGAATTCACCAGCACCATAAGTAGAGAGGTTAATGTGATTCGAAATGTGATAGCTTCCAATTCACAAAATTTCTAGGTACTGTTATGAAAAAAGAAAAGATAATAAAAGGCCTCGATTAAAACCTTTATGAGGCATCTGAGGCCAACTCTTGGGTGGAAATCCTCTTTGAGGCAGCTTAGGAGTAAAGAAAAAGAATAAACATAAATAACCCCGGGAGAAAACCTCCCTTGAGGTCCCCAGGGAAGGCATGTTGGGTGTGTGTACTGCACGCGCGGTGAGGCAGTACGCCCCCCTTGTATGTTGCGTCGAGCGCATCGGGGGGGTGGTATCCCCCCCTGTATGTTGTGTTGGGCATAGTAGGGGGGAAGTAGCCCCCCCTGTATGTTACACTAGGCGCAACAAAGGTGGTGACAACCCCTATTGTTGATGGTTTTTGCAAGGAACAATAGCCTCCTTGCTCAGGGTTTGGCGCAATGCCCCAGGATTTTTTTTTTTGGACCCTGTATTAGGTGGTCAGACCTACCTATGGTTTTGTGCATGGTTTTCACACATGGTTTTAGGCATGATGGTTTTATTTCCATGGTATTTTGTAGATCCAGTCAAGGGAACTATGGTTATGTTCTAGTCCAGGATTAATGGATTGAGGTTTATGGATGCTTGGGAATGTATATATATGTATTGTAACATTGAAAGGAATATAATGAAAAATCAATCTAGTAGTCCCGATTTTGGGATGCAGGGGAAAATATCTGTGTATATCTCTTATATGTTTTATGCTCTCGCCATTATTTTTTTTTCTTCTTTTAAGAATTTGTTTACAGGTAATTTTTGTACGAGGTTAAAACCTACATTTGGTGTCAGAGTTGTTTTGGCTTCAAGGGGACACCTTTGCTGCTAAGGGGTTTTTCTTGGGCCTGTGGTAGACCCTGTTCAGTGGGAGATCTACTGGATCGATTCTTGTGGTGAAAGAAGATGGAGAGCAGTGGAAAGATAAAGATCCAAAAATTTAATGGTCAGAGTTTTGAGTTGTGGAAACTCAAGATGAAGGATTTGCTGGTGGATAAAGATCAATGGATCATGGTAGATATGGGAACTAAACCAATAATAATGTCAGTTAAAAACTAGGAAAAGTTAGATCGAAAGGCAAAGAGAACAATATGATTGTGTGTCTCAGATTCAGTATTGTTGAATGTATCTTGAGAAGCTTCGGTGAAGGCTTTGTGGGATAATTTAGGGACTTTGTACCAATCTAAGTCTCTGGTGAATAAACTATTCCTATCGAAAAAGTTGTATAACCTAAGGATGAAAGATGGAGACTCAGTGACATAGCATCTGAATGCTTTTAATATTGTGTTAAGACAGTTATTATCTATTGATATTAAAATTTCAGATGAAGATAAGTGCATCAGTTTGTTGTGTTCTCTACCAGATTTATGGGATAGTATAGTTGTTGCAATAGATAGCAATGCAACTACCTTGCAGTTTAATGAAATAGTCTCATCCTTGTTGTTAGAGGATATGAGAGATAAAAATATGGAGGGCCCAAATGGTGATGCCTTTTATGTACGAGGATAGTCCCAAAATAGAAAAAAAAATAAGTCCTCGAGTGGGAGATCTAAATCTAAAAGGAGATCTAAATCTCTAGGAAAACCTATAAAGGTGTGTTGGAAATGTGGAAAGGAAGGGCACTTAAAAATGGAATGTAAATCTAAAGCTCCTGAGAAAGGAAAGGGATCTAATGGTTCTCCTTTTGTAGAGGTGAAAACCACCTCATGTGAAGGTGGGGATGTGTACTTGGCTTCTTCTTCAAGTACACATGTAGATCATCAGGCATGGTTGATTAACTCAGGAGCATCCTTTCACTTCACTCCCCATAGAGAGTGGTTCTACGAGTATGTGAAATATGATGGTGGTGATGTATTCTTAGGGGATGACATTAAGGCTAGAATTGCTGGTTGCGGAAAAGTCAAGTTGAAGTTGTAAGGTGGAAGGATTAGAACACTTTCGAGTGTTCGACATATTCTTGCATTGGCTAGAAATTTGAGTTCTGTAAGCAAGCTGGACAATCCTGGTGTAAAAGTTTTGTTCGATAAAGATACCTGTAAGATGGTTTGGGGAGCATTGGTATTGATCCAGGGAGTTTGGATTGGAACTCTTTACAAGCTTCAGGGAAGCACTATTATTTATCGGTGACTGTTTTTTGGTTCCTAAAAGTGGAGAAGAAAATCTAGTGGTCTCTTGGACATATTAGAGGGAAGGGCCTTCAAATACTTCATGGTAATGGTATAGTAAAAGGTATGTATAATTTCTCTATGGATTTTAATTTCTATGAAAATTGTGTATATGGGAAGCAGAATCAGGTGAGTTTCCCCTCTGGTGCTAAGAGGGTGAAACAAATATTCGAGCTTGTGAAGAGTGATTTGTTTGGACCTATGACAGTTCCATCACTTGGTAAATCTATGTACTATGTATCATTTATAGATGACTTCTCAAGGAATACATGGATATATTTCCTCAGGAATAAATTTGAAGTCTTTGACAGGTTTAAAGAATTTAAGGCTCTGATGGAAAACAAGAAATATAAGAAGAGAAAGGTGTTGAGGATAGATAACGGTGGAGTGCTTTGCAAGAAGGAATTTGAAGAGTTATGTAAGAAGTGTGCTATAACACGACAAAATACTATTCCATACACACCTCAACAAAATGGAGTTACAGAAAGAATGAATAGGATGTTGATAGAAAAGGCAAGAAGCATGCTAAGTGGTGCCAGATTAGGACAAGAATTATGGGCAGAGGCGGTGCAGATTGCATGTTACCTGGTCAACAGATCACCTTCATCAACGTTGGAGGATAAGACTCCACAAGAGGTATGGACTAGTAAGAAACCTTCTCTTTGACATCTGAGGGTATTTGGATGCAATGCATATGTACATGTTCCAAAGGAGAAAATAACAAAGTTGGATAGTAAATTTGAAAGGTGCATCTTTATTGGGTATAAGGATGGTTTAAAAGGTTATAAGATTTGGAACCCAAAAACAAGGAAGGTTGTGTACAGCCGAGATGTGGTGTTTAGATAGGTGAAAGATGTTATTAAACATGAATTCCTACTAAAGAAACCTGAGAAGATACATTTTGAGTTGAAGGAGGAAGAATTAGACTCTACAGCAGAAGAGGAATCAGAAGATGAAGAGCCACAAACTCCAGTTGTGAGAAGATCAATTCAAGAAAGAGGGCAGGAAGAAAGGTATAGTCCACCTACTTTATGTTCAAAATTGTCTTTAACTATTACTGATGATGGTCCCATAATTGTGAGGGAAGCAGTAGATTGACAGGATGGAAAACTTTGGAAAGAGTCCATGGTTGATGAAATGGAATCTTTGCACAAAAATGAGGCTTGGGATCTAGTGGAGTTGCCGGCTGGAAGGAAACCCATTGGCATAAAATGGGTGTTTAAGAAGAATATGAATGCAGAAGGTAAGGTGGATAAATAAAAATCTTGGTTGGTAGAAAAAAGTTATTCCCAGGTGATGGGAATTGATTTTGGTGATATTTTTTCTCTTGTTGCCAAGGTAGCTTCTATTAGATTACTTTTATCTGTTGTTGTTGCTTTTGATTTTGAGGTAGAATAGATGGATGTGAAGACAAAGTTTCTTCATGGGAATCTGGAAGAAAAGATCTACATGAAGCAACCTGAAGGACTTGCGGTGAAGGGTAAGAAATTACTAGTATGCAAGTTAAAAAAGCCTCTGTATGGGTTAAAAAAGTCACCAAGGATGTGGTATCATAAATTTCATATATTTATACAAGGACTTGGCTTCACCAGAAGAAAAGAATATCATTGTTTGTATTTTAAATTAACTCGTCACTGTGTTATTTATCTAGTATTGTATGTGGATGATATGTTGCTGGTTGGAAATGACAAATAAATTGTCCAGGATTTGAAGACCCAATTGTCCTCCAAATTCGACATGAAAGAGCTTGGTGTTGCAAACTATACTTTGGGCATGGAAATATGTCGACCCAATACTGCACAGGTTTAATATGCAGGATAATAAACCGATGAAGGTTCCTATTCCTATAGGTGTATATTTATCTGCTAAATAGTGTCCCAAGATAGAAGAAGAGGAAGAGGACATGTCCTGTGTTCCATATGCAAGTGTAGACGATATCCTAATGTATGAAATGGTTTGTATTAGACCAGAAATTGCACATGTAGTGGGAGTATTGAGAAGGTTTATGTCAAAATCGAGGAAGGAGCATTAGACAACAGTGAACTGGGTTTTTAGGTACTTGTGTAGCACTAGTGATTATGGTTTGTGCTACCAAAGAAGACTAGGATTGGATAGAGTTGTGGACATCCATGGCTTTGTTTATGAAAACTGGGATGGAGATCTGGATTAGAGAAGATCTACAAGTGGGTATGTGTCTAACCTATTTGGAGGTGTAATCATTTGGATGAGAAAGAGACAGTCTGCAGTGGCAGTTTCAACTACAGAGGCAGAATACATGGCAACCACTCATGCAAGAAAGGAATTAGTTTGGTTGTAAAGATTGTGTTAAAGTATAAGGATAGACTGTGATAGACAAAATGCAATTTTCTTGGCAAAGAACCTTGCTTATCATTCAAAGACAAATCACATTGATGTTTAGTATCACTTTGTCGACACTTTGAAGAATATTGCAGATGCATTGACAAAGTTTGTGAGCACTGAGAAGTTCTCTTGGTTTATAGAAACAATGGGTGTTGTAGGTCTAGACCAACGACTAAGATCTCATGTGGCCCCCTATGGAAAGAAAACAACAAGTGGGAGAAGGGAGAAGAAGAAGATGGGGATAAAGAAGAAGGAGAGACAGATCCAAAGAAGACAGAGGTAGAAAAATAGCAAGATGAAGAGGAAAAGTGGGGGAAACAGGAAAAATCAAGCGCTAAGAAAACTATTGAATATAGAAAAGAAGGGGTATCCCCAGAGAAAAAAAGTTTGTCCCTAGGATCCAATGAAAAAGAGGTAGCTTCCACCTTAGCTACCTTTAGCACCCTAGTCAAACCCAAACATAAAAGGCAAAGGAAATCTACCCTCTACTTTAAGACTAGAAAAAGCACCAAGATCAAGCAAGGGAGGCCTCAAACTCCCACAAAGCCCCCTATGAAAATTTAAGAGTCCCCAAGTAAGAAAGAGGAGGTAGGGCCAACTAAAAGAAAATACGAGGAGTGTCACCTGTCCAGAAAACATATCAAAGACTCATGTAGCATATGTAAGGAGGCCCACCACTAGATCTACCTCCTTTAAACAACCCAAGACACCTACGCCCCTCCAACAAAAAGGAAAGGGGAAGCTACAAGAAGAATAGAGCATTCTACAGGAACAACAAAGCATGCTACAGGAAAAACAAAGTGTGCTACAGGAAGAATAGAACGTGCTACAGGAAGGGAATAATAAGCAATAGGAGGGGAAGAAGGTAACACAACAACTATAGGAGTAGGCAGCTTCACCAAAAACATTTGATAAGGACTTCCGAGAGCTCCAGGATCCTATTCTATCGCCCATTTTGAGCTCCTATTATAATTTCATTGAACGGAGGAAAGTTATTCCCCAAAAATTTACAATTCCACTTGTATTTGAACTAGAAGCAGAAAGAGGAAGAACCCAAAGATGGATGCTTATTGCTAATTCCAAAAAGGTGGAAGATGTGGGGCTCATGGAAGAGAAGGTCATTGAAATGGGAAAAGAGTTAAGTGAGCTAAGAGAGAAAGAGTCCACAATGAGTGAACAACTATAGGCATAAAATAGATTGTTGAGGGAGAAGTTGCAAGAGAAGGAAACCCAACTGGACACAATGGAAAGCCTCTCCATTGAGGCATTAGAGTGCAGACAACCATCCAACTCTTATGCACTCTTTTTTAAATAGTATTGCATACAATTCCAAATAAATACCCTAGCATAACATGGATCCATGCCATTTCAAGGCTACAAAAAATTCATTGAAATATGTGACCAAGGTAGCTTAGAAGATAGAGAAAAATTGGTTGAGTTCTACAAGCATAACCTCATCTTAACTAATATGAATATTTGAGGGACATGCAACTGATAGCCCTAGCATCGTGGATGACTCATGAGGAGGTCGGAACTGAGGAGGTAAGGAAAGTAATAGAAAATGAAGAGAAAGAAACACTACATATACGGACAGAGACGACAAGCCCAATTATTTTCATTTGCAATCATAGCATCATCTCCAATGATGCTCATCTAGCTCGCAAATACCTTGCCACCCTGGAGCAAGCCATCTCACATTTCGAAGACACACTCAAGCTGTTAGGGGTAGAAAGCGAGCAAGCATGCCAAAGAATATGGAATTCCTTACCCCATAGTCTCTAAATCAGGGAGTATCACTCTCTTGAAAGGTTTAGGAATGCATTGGAAAGGAAACCCCTATACAAAATACTCATGCAAAGATTAAAAATCAAATGGATTGGACTCAACCTCATTCCACCCTTGTTTCTAGGCCTATAGTAAGGATGAAATGAAGAAGAGGAGAGGAAGAAGTTGTAATGTCCCTCCCTTAATAATGAATACTAAATAATAAAATAAATATATAAAATAATAATAAATAAAATAATAAATAAATATAATAATAAATAATAATAATAAATAATATTAAAAAAATACAAGAAAATAAATAATAACAATGAATACAAAAATAATAAAAATAAAAATAGTAATAAATAATAAATAACAAATAACCATACTAAAGCTCTAAATAAATAAAAATAGAAATAAAACAAGAAAATAGTAAAAAAAATCAGTAAAGCTATCAAAAAAGTAAAAACAAAAGAAATAAAACAAGAAAGCAATAAAGTTGCATGTACACACATGGAATGTATGCATGTGGTTCCCCTTCCAATGTTTGCTCTATTTATTAGATGGTGAGGAGGATGGGAGGCATTCCATCATTCCAAGATTCTATCTTTCATTCTCTTGGGAGAATGGTGTTCTAAGACAGAGGAGTCACTGGCAGTGGTATGTTGATTGAGGGCTCGAGGGTGGCCAGTTGTAGCAAGTCCTTGTGCAATTGAGCCTACGGTTGGGTAGAGAGTCGTCCCCAAAACCATGTTGCCATTAGCAGATGTCAACCACAGGTAACACAGGTAAGTGCCACTCTAATTTGAATTTAATGTTAATTAGCAAGTTAATTACATATTTTGGGCTATTGATGACCTAGTGTTTGCATATAGAGATATTGGAATCGGTAATCCAAAGGGTAAATGGATGTAAAACCAAGGGATTTTAATTTTGAGATAGATGATTTAAATAATGATGGTATAACTAGTAATATCTTAAACAATGAATTTCACCAGAATTTCCTTGGGGAAGGAAGAATATATGACGAGAGATTAAGACTCAAGATGATGAGGCTCAGGTGAAATTTAACGATGTACTTAGATGATTATACCGATGATGTACATGAACAACTTCCTAGTTGAAATAAGTGGAAATGATAATTGAAAAGTAATTGACAACTTGATGAAAACATATTGACGATGTTTCATGATATGATGGTAGGAGGATAATGATGTACATGTGGTTCTTATAGTGATAATGTATCCATATGATGATAGTCATATGCATAGGTATTATGATGTTATGTCAAGGTATATTGACATATTCATTTACTAGGTGATGATAGGTATTTAATGTTCAATACTCATGATGGATATGATATGCATAACGTGGCATAGGAATTATGAGGCTATAATATGAGATTTATTGACATGTGGTTCATTTATTATGTGAAGTCATGATATGTCTTTGATATAAATATGTTGATGGTATAAGTAAAGCATGTGATAGTTACGTACAAATTTATGACATGCATAATAATGCAGTTCGTTATTATTCCTAATGTTGCGATTAACAATGATGAATGTTCTCATGATGACATGCAAGACTTGGCATGTGGATTATTTTCTATGATACTATGATGATATAGCTAATGCATTGGTTGCATGTTGAGATGTGGTGATTGACACAACTCCACAAATGGGCCGAGAGGGTCAGTTTATTTGATGATATCGTGCGAGCCCATATGCACGAGGGAGAATAAGTAACACCATATGGGTTGGGGACAAACTTAATCAACACTACATATGCTAGTGGTTCCTTTGTCTTGTGTAGCTCTTGATGGATAGCTCGTGAAGGGCTATGGGACCATCTTGAGGAGGCCAAGTGCCTGATGTTCTAGGCTAGGTGCCTATTATTGGATTGGGATGCCGAAGTCTGGTGGGAGTGTAAGGACTTCGATGCCTGGGGCTGTGCACCTTAGTAGTTGTGGAGGGAGTGGGCTAGCCTTGCGAGATGCCCAAAGTCATTGAGTACCGTACCGGATGCCTGCCTTCGGGAAAATGAGGTCTGAGTCAGGCACGAGCCTTGGGGCCTGCCTTGGACTAGGATACAGACCGGGTCAGGCTTATGCCTGGTGCCGAAAGTGGGAAAAAGGACAAAGATTCCTTGGGATTTCCCAGGTGTTGTGGAACTTTCGATGCTTGTTAGTTATACTAGTTCAGCAAAGGGTGTCGGCAACATGAAGTAATAAAAATAATAAATAATAAATAATAAATAATAAATCCCTTAATAATAAATAAATAATAAAAAAATAAAATAATAATAATATAATAATAATAATAAATAATATTAAAAAATACGAAATAAATAATAACAATGATAAAAACAATAAATAAAAATACTAATAAATAATAAATAACCATACTAAAGCTCTAAATAAATATAAATAGGAATAAAACAAGAAAACAGTAAAAAAAAATTAGTAAAGCTATTAAAAAGTAAAAACAAAAGAAATAAAACAAGAAAGCAATAAAGTTGCATGTAGACACATGGAGTGTTTGCATGTGGTTCCCCTTCCAATGTTTGCTCTATTTATTAGATGGTGAGGAGGATCGGAGGCATTCCATCATTCCAAGTCTTTATATTTCATTCTCTTGGGAGAATGGTGTTCTAAGACAGAGGAGTCACTGGTAGTAGTATGTTGATTGAGGGCTCCGGGGTGGCCAGTTGTAGCAAGTCTTTGCACAATTGAGCCTACAGTTGGGTGGAGAGTCATCCCAAAAACCATGTTGCCATTAGCAAACGTCAACCGCAGGTAACATAGGTAAGTGCCACTCTGATTTGAATTTAATGTTAATTAGCAAGTTAATTACATATTTATTTTGGGTTGTTATAGAAGTGGTCATAAATAGAAAAAAATGTAGGCTTCTATCCTCAAGAAGGCACACCGTTTGAGGAGCCTTGGGATGTTAGAGAGGACACCAGGGCCATGAAAGACATGGACATAGATGACTGAGTTTCTCAAAGGATGAACAACAACTTGAGTAGGGGGGTGATGCTGAGGCTCATCAATAGGTATATCATAAGGATCATAATGCCATCGTCCAACATTAAAATTATATTTTTCTCACATTTATTTACAATTTTTGTTATATTATGCTTAGTGATAGGGGTGAAATATGTGTTACTATGTCATGTGGCCTAATATGGTTTAAATGTTGAAATTGGAGCAATTTTGAGATAATTTCAATGCAGGAGCTTGAAGTAGACAATAGGGAGATATCCTAGGAGGTTATCCACCTCCTTAAC
This sequence comes from Pinus taeda, assembly GCA_000404065.3. NCBI lineage: Eukaryota > Viridiplantae > Streptophyta > Pinopsida > Pinales > Pinaceae > Pinus > Pinus taeda. The sequence continues at coordinate 8,394 of APFE031166522.1, read as the reverse complement.
TCCTTCAATCAACCAATATCACCATTTTATCTCCCATCAACTTGAATTCATTGGAAGCTAAACAGGACGAGGTCATTGTAGCCAAGCCATTGTAGTTCAATGAAGATCTAGATCAACCTTTCTCGGGTTTTGGGAGACAAACATATCCATTTTCTAGGGATATCTTGGTAGCTACACTTTTGTAGAAATCATATTCCAAGGAAGTCATTAGGATTCAAACTTTGTTTACAGCTAAGAAGTTATTGAGCTCAAGCACTTGTGACTACTATTTTTGACTTATTATGTGATGTATTTGACATTTCTTCAATAATAATGAGAAGTTTATTATTGATCCATAAATGAGTTAGTTTAGAGTGCTGAGGCTCGTAGGTCTAGGCCCAACCCCAGTAGCTTAGGTCCCTCTTATGTATTGATATTCCTTTTATCTTAGAATGTTTTCTAGTTGTTTCATTTTAGTAGAATATAATTCCTCAAAAAGCTTGTGATTGTTGCTTCCATCTCATCTTTCTCATGGGAGCCTGATTAGAGGTATCTACAATCACAAAAAAAAAATTATGTTGATGATTTCTTCGAAATTATACATTGGTTATCTTGTTTTGGATATAATTGTTGTAGTTTATAATTTGATTGATTTTATAGATAATTTTTTTTGGCATGAGTTAGATAGTTTCTAAATTCAACCCATATTTTCCACCATTAGTTATGATATTTTGTGAATAATAAGAAGAGAAGATGAATTTCATGTTGAAGGACCATTGGAACTACAGGCTAGGGACCTTCTTACAATCTTCATCCAAGACTTCTCCACTCTCTTTTGATGGATCTTAACCACTGTTCTTGAGCTCTACATTTTAGGTCATTGTGAGCAACCATCTTAGTTCAAAACCATCCTTCCTAAAGTGTTGAGCTTGGATATGGATGTTGGTAACGTTCCATACATATAGCACAACCTTCAGCCATCTTCCATCCTTTGATCTCATTGGTCTTACCTTCCAAAACCTCTTAGCAGCCTTCGTATAGCATTACAGGTCTACTTGTAGCAATACAGGGATCCTGTAGCATCTTCCTGTAGCATGAATGTAGCAGCCTGTTTTTCCCTTGTTTTGACCTGTAATGCAAGTTGGTTTACAAATAGTTTGACCCACCAGCTTGGATTCCATGATCAAAGGTAGCACCTAGACCATTCTAGCCATCCTTTTTCCTTCACTGCAAGAGAGAATAACATTAGTTTCTTTATCTCATATTTGGGAAAGAACATTACTTTATATGAAAGTGTGAATTAGATAGATGATGCATGGAATATTGAGTTATCAATAGGTAGAATAATTCCCTGGTCACAATTGAATTTGATAGCTAGATGGTTGATTGCAATTAGTGTAGTTTCCTTTCCACAGGTAGCATAACTTTGGTGTTCTTTCATGAATCGATCCAATAACATTTCCAAGTCAGTAGCATCTACAAGTGAGATTTGAGAAGAACTTAATTTTCTAAATTAGAGCTACCTTTTGAATTGCACTTTAAGTAGTTAATCTCCCCCTAATCTAGTAGAAGAATGGTTTTGAAGCCTTAAGGCCTAGTTTAGGGTGGCATGAGTAGAATTCCTTCTACTGTGTATATAGCATTGTCACCTCCAATTGTATACGAACCCCGGGTTGATAAAAAGAGTTGGGTAGCCCTTGGGAGTTGTAGCACTCTTGGTGCAATACCAGGGCTCACCACTTTTTGGCGTCATGGTCAGGGAGGTGTCTAGGTAATTGCTATTTCTACTTAAGCATTTATTTTTCTTTTGCATTAAATAGTTAAAAAAAAAATCACCTCAAAAAAGGAAATTTTCTTTCATGCCTCGTAGGAATAGAGATACTAAAGGAAAATTCTTACCAAACACCCCCACACCATCAAATAGTCAACCTTCACTCTTCTTCAGTGAATGTAAAATTCCCTCTCTAACTACAGGGGAGTTAGAAGACCCCTTAGGTGAACAACCTGATATTTTTGAAGAACTTATTAGGGAAGAAGAACAACCCATTTCACCTACCCAAACCATGGCTGAAAATGGGAATGATGAGGCTTTTCTTACTAGAGAGACTAATGGAGAGGCTAGAATGAAGAATATAAGCCCTATTGCAATTCCTCACTTCCATGGCTTAACCTCTAAGGATCTTGATACTTTTATGTTTGATATTTTTGTTGTCTGTAGGAACTGTGACTATACCTCTGATGATTAGAAGCTAAAGTTGTTCCCATCTACCCTTAAGGATGGAGCCTTGCACTAGTTTATGGGTTTGCCTGGGGATAGCATCACTACTTGGGCTCAAATGCAACAAGCATTTAACAATAATTACATGGACTAATATAGGTCCAAATAAATATTTATAATGAATCTTAGATCTGATATATCCCTAGAGGAATATGAGGAAAGATTCCAGCTCAATTATAGGAGGGCTAGATGCATCCTTGATCCTGAATCACTCAAGCTAGTTCTTATCTGAGGGATCACATGCGACATGGTGGAAACCCTAAACATGTTGTCTGGGGGAGACATCTATTAGTGGTCCTATGAAGACATCAAAGCAATGTTCAAGAACCATTCTAGGGCTGCTAGGAAGAAGGGTAAGGCTAGTCAAGCTTTGATCAGTTCCTCTCCTGCCACAATGTCCATCAACAATGAAATTGGAAACATGTTGGAGGACTTTAAAAGTTAAATGTTGGATCCTTTGCTCTGTAAATGGATACCATGCAGATCAAAAGGGTACAAGAGGAAGGAGAGAGGGTCTAAGCCATTTTTTCCCCTAAGTGCACTAGAAGGCACCTGAAAATGAATGTCCATTAAATTTCACAGATTTCTGCTTAGTTAGTGAGGAAAACCATGCCATAGATAAATGTCCTTCTTTTCTTGGATTAAAAGTTGTATACCAAGGGGTAGAAGGTGGTGTTGAGAAAATATGTTTTATCAATCAAAGGAGGCCTCAAGGACCTCATCCATACCAACAAGGCATGCAATATGTATTCTATCCCGACCAGAATGCACCCTTGCCACCTTGGTATTCTTCCACTCATCCATCATGGTCCACACCTCCTTCTTGGCCTTATGCACATCAATATCCTCCCCAACCTCTCAATCAACCATTTCAGCCATATTTGTCTCCACGTCCTTAGTGGAATAACCCATCACAAGGGTGGATGTCTCAATTCAGCGAACCTCCTGCTTTACTGATTCCACCTCCATCTCAGCCCCAATTCACTCATCATGTTCCACCCAAGAAACCTCAGACTCCTACTCAACCCAATCTGAACTTGAATAATAAGCAAGCACAATATGTCTATAATGGAGATACATCTTACCCTACCTATGTTCTATAGATTCAAGAAATCAACCTCAGGTCTGGAAGATTGCTTCCTGATAACCAACCTCCATCATCACCTGAGGAACTTGAAGAGGAAAATGAAGAGAGTAGCGCTCAAGTAAATCCACCTCCTTTTCCTAAGAAATTGATCCATTCTATCTAGCGAACCCCAGAAGAGACTGAACTTCTTTGGCCATTGAAGAATCTTTGTGCTAAGATACCCCTCCTCCAAGCTATTAAGCATGTTCCCATATAAAATAAGTTTATCAAAGAGAAGTGTTTCAACACCCTAGGATGAGAAAAATAGATGCCCCTACCATCAAAGTTATTGGTTAATTATCTGATTTGATGCTGGGGAGAGTGATTTGTCTAAAATATCTATACCTTGGAAGTCCAATGGTAGATGTGCACATTGATTGCATCATTGTCCCTCACACCCTGATTGATATTAGGGAAACCATCAATGTGATGACTAAAGAAACTATGATGAAAGTGAACCTACAACGATACTTGAGAAAGACCACTACAATGTTGCAACTTGGAGATAGATCCACAATGGCTCCTAAGGGATCTGTTGAGGATGTAAGTCTCTATTGATGGGAGTATCCTACTAACTTATTGGTTCTCCAGCCCAAAAAAAAATTCATTGGTTATCCTCTCATCTTGGGAAGACCATGGCTAGTCACTATTGATTTACATAAGTTGCATGGTCGGGAACATGACCAATAAGAATGGGCATTTGTCCAAACAATTGGTATTGTACCTTCCTGCTCAACCATCTCTTAAGCATGACTTACCCTTATTGTTGGAAGAGGAGGAGGAAGATGAATTGTACCATACAACATCCCATCCAATATATACCCTATATGTTGTTATAGGAGGGGGTCAACCTCATGAAGATCACCTCATTGACAAAATCTTCCAGAACCAACCCCCCAATACCATGCCTCTTGTCGAGATTAAGAAGGAACTTGAGGGTAATCCTTGGACTTAGTTATGCCTAGTTGAAACAAGTCTTGCACATTTCAAAGTCGTATAATTTGGTCCATCTAGAACCTTGAAGATTAACCCCTCTCTCTTAGCCAACCAAGAAGAGAAGTTGTGCAAAATGTGGAGAGAGCTCTTAGAAGCTTTTGCTTGAAGCTATAAATAAATTAAGGGGGTTCATCCTTCGGTTTGTACTCATCACATCTACATCAAGGAGCAATGCAAACCTATGCATAAACCTCAGAGGTGAATTAACCCGCCCTCAAGGACATAGTAAAGGAAGAGTTGTAAAAGTTGCTCAATGCAGGGTTAATATACTCCATCTCAGATAGTGAGTGGGTGTCCCCTCTAGTTTTGGTCCCAAAGAAGAATGGGAAGTGCAGGATCTGCATGGATTATAGAGAGATGAACAAAGCCACCAAGAATGACCATTTCCCTTTACCTTTCATTGACCAAGTTTTAGATGATCTTGCAAGGAAGAAGTTCTTCTCTTTCCTGTATGGATTCACTGGTTACAATGAGATCCAAATCATCCCTGAGGATGAAGATAAAATTACATTCACCTATCCTTGGGGTACCATTTCTTATAGGGTCCTTCATTTTGTTTTATGTAATGCCCCTTCCACTTTTAGAAGGGAAGTTCTGAGAATATTTTCTGAGTTGGTCCATGACTATGTAGAGATCTACATTGATGATTTCACTCCCTATGGGTGTGGGTTCTTGGAGGTTCTCTCTAACTTGGGGAAAGTCCTAAAGAAGTGCATTGAAATAAGCCTCTTGCTTAGTCATGAGAAGTGTGAATTCTTAATGCATGCAAGGACTGTCCTTGGCCATTTGGTATCTTAGGAGGGAATGCAAGTGGACCCAAACAAAATTTCCATCATAAAAAGGGTTCGTACTCCTCAAAAGCAAAGGGATGTTAGGAGTTTCTTGGGCTTAGCTAGATACTATAGGAGGTTTATCAAGGACTTTAGCAAAGTGGCCCCACCATTTTTTGGATTTCTGGCCAAAGGCTGAGAATTCTGCTAGACAGATAGCTGCCAAGAGGCCCTTGAGATCTTAAAATAAAAATTAACCATTGCAACCATACTTACAGGCCCAAATTGGGATCTTCTTTCCATATCCATGCTCATGCACCTCACAAAGCTATGGGGGCATCCTTAAGACAAATAGATGGTAAGTTACCAACTTACCATATGCCATTTACTTCATTAGTAAAAATTTGTCTAAGGTTGAATTGAACTACACTGTAAATGAGAAAGAACTCCTAGCTGTTGTATAGTCTTTGAACAAATTCAGACACTACACCATTGGATACTAAACTTTTGTTCATAATTCCCATGAAGCTATAAAATACTTGATGAATAAGCATTATTTGAATTCTATAATCATTATATGGTTGGTATTGTTACAACAATTTGATTTAACTACCATTGAAAAGCCATGAAAATAAAATGTAGTTGCAGATTTTTTGTCTAGACTTGCTTTGCCTACAGGTAATGAAGGGATGGTGACGAGTGCCAATATTGTAGCAAGAATGTTGCAACTCCTAAATCTACCAACTTTACTTCATGAACCCAAGGTTCGTACAAACATGGAGGTGATAGTGTTGCATACACAATAGATGCAATGGTCTACTCTTGTCACTTTTCAACTAGAGTGATAGACCACTAGGATTTTTCAAACCAATATTCTATTAACTAGAAGGAGTCTAACTACCAAATGGAAAAGGGAAAATTATCCTTAATGATAGAAAATGAATGTTTCCTACTCTAGGGAATGAAACACTGAATTGGAAGATGCTTATAAAGCGACATGAAATCATCTAGCTACACATTTACACATTTTGCTTACAAAAGAAACCTAGATTAACCTTTTTTATAACATGTGATGATATAGACTAGCTGAGCATGGAATCTGATCAAAGAGGTATTATAATTGTTGCATGCATGTTCTAATTTATAAATTGTAGAAAAACATGTTTTGATGTTTATTTTTATGAATGCAAATGCTAATTTTCACTTGTTCTTTGGCAGGGGAGACAGGTATGGAAGAAAAGGTATGGACTAGTCTCAAGGGTGTGGAAGCCAAGTGGAGGCCTAATCTAAGCTCAGATTACAAATTTTTTTCTAAATTTTTTCTTAAAATAGGTTGCTACAGGGTTTCCCCTAGTACTACTACAGGATGTCCTAGTTCTACTACAGGATGCCTTGTTTTACTACAGGAAATAGGTCAATGATTAGGATATGGTAGGAAAGGTAGAATGAAGTGTGGGAAAGGTGTTTGATGGGGAGATAAGTCATGGAGGAGGCGAACACTATCCAAGGCTTAGTCAGATGCTTCAAGATGGTTAGATTTTCTCAATGGAAATGACAACATTGCCTACAAAACAGGAATCAGATTTAGGGTTTAGTGGACCTTGGAAACATGGATGGATAGGACGTGTATGAGGTGAATGAGATGATGTCTCCCTGTAAATTAGAATCTCCCACAAAAACATACACTCTTGTCTTCATTTATCCATAAATTCATCTATATATGGAAAAGATTCATTGAATGGAGGAAAACAGAGTTATTATGAGCTAATGGCTAAGTTCATGAATAGAAGTGCTTTGAAACCATAGAAAAACATAAGAGATCAAAATGAAAATTGTAAATAATCCTAAGAAACTTCAAAGATAATGACCTATTCACCAATAAACCCTATATTATGAAGTAATCAAACAAGAAATCTATTTTTTGAGTTGTGTGAATAGAACCCTCAAGTCATGATCCCATAAGGGAGATGAGGTGAAGGCCACCATCACAATATTTTCTGGAGTGTCTACTATTACTAAGATACCACTAATATAACTATCCACAAATAGAAGAAAACTAATTAACTACCCAAATACTTGTAGATTAACAAAATCAAAATAACTTCATTAGCTAACTATGAATGTAATCTAAGCATACATGTACAAAAAGAGGAACCTCTGCTGCTAGGGCCCTAACCCAAGAGCTTCAGCCCTCTGAGTCAACTCAGTGTTGGATCAAGGGAATTCTTGTCATTTTCATTAAAATATCAAAAATACATAATAGTCATCAATCACAATGTCTTAGCTCGAAAATGCCTCTTGGCTACAACAAAAAAAAATTGAATCCTACTGAGGCTCTAAGATTTCTTATTTATACCACTAAAGCTACCAACAACTTCCTTATATTTAGGGAGGCTTGGATCCCAACTCAAGATCAACTGGTCTTCCACTATCACTTGCTTGGATGCCAATGACTTTAACGGCTCGGCTCCTTGTAACTTCAAGCTGATGAGATCCAGTGGAGGAATCTTCGAGTGAGTGAGGAGTTAAGGAGGGAGATAAGATCTCCTAAAATCCCTCTTGCTTGTCTACTTCGAGTTCCTACACTTTAGTTAGCCAAAATTTCTCCAAAACTTGCAATCAATTCACATTAGACCACAAGACATGACATCTCATCTTTACCCTTATCACTAAGCAAAATATAACAAAACATGTAAAGAAATGTGAGAAACGTTGATTTTAATAAGTTGGAGAGCGGAATTAAGGTCCATATAATTTACCCATTGATGAGACTCATCAAATGGCTGATTTCGAAAACAATTAAGGCGAGGATGGGCTTGGGGTACCATCGAGGAGAGTTGTACCCTGCTCTGCCATTTCTACATGAGGAAGTTATAGGAAGCTATAGGAAACCTGTAAATGCTACAAGAAGACTGAGAAACTACTATAGGAAACCTAAAAGGGTGAAGGAACGATGCCAAGGGTTGAATTGGTCTCCAATTGATTATCTTTATCCTAGGCCATGTGGTAAGAAGTAAGTGAACCCTCTCCTTCATCTATCAATAACTTGCATGTTGGTGCACCCTAAATTCTATAGGAAATATCAGTCATTTGGTGAATTGAAAAAACTTGTTTGGCTGTAGATTAGAGGGAATACAATTTTTTTATCAGTTAGAGATTTTAACCCTCTACTGCCATTGAATTACACATCGGATCTATTGCAAGAATAATTTCTCCTTCACTTAGTTGAAAACATTAAAAAGAGA
>APFE031166520.1:0-12610 GCA_000404065.3 Pinus taeda | reverse complement strand
CAAATCAAGCATTATGCTTTGGTGGTTCAAACATTGCTCGGGATATATTAATGCAAATATGGCGGGTGATAGAGATAATAGGAGAAGCACAACAGGGTATGTGTTTACTGTAGGTGGAACAGTTGTCAGTTGGGTCTCAAAAATGCAAAGTGTTGTTGCACTCTCAACAACAGAAGCAGAGTATGTTGCTGCTATAGGGGCTAGTAAAGAAATGATTTGGTTACAAAGGTTTCTGGATGAATTGGGTAAGAAGTAGGAGTTGGGAAAGTTATACAATGACAACCAGAGTGCCATACATCTTGCAAAGAACTCTATATTTCATTCAAAGTCTAAACATATACAGCTCAAGGACCATTTCATATGATAAGCGTTGGAAGATGGACATTTGAAGCTGGAAAAGATACACACTAGCCAGAATCCTGCAGATATGTTAACAAAAGTTGTAACCAGGGAGAAACTGAGAATTTTCTCAGTTTCAATTCGTCTTCAAGTATGATGAAGAATATGAGAAACAACCGAGTCCAAAGTGGAGTTATTGTCCAGCAAATGAAGTAGTGGTGGAGTTTCTATAATAAGTCTCCAAGTGGGAGATTGTTGGGTGTGGAGCCTGATTATCTTCAATATTCAAAGGTATCGCCGCATTGGACCCCAGTTCACTACAGGGGGGTCCAGGGGGGTGGTTGTGACCTTTGGGAGCCCCGATCAGGGGTAGCGCCCCCGGAGCTAAAAATACCTGTAAAATTGCCTTGTAAAATGTTGTAATTTCGTAGTCAATCTCGGTCGTTCATTAGGTGAAGATCTGACGGTAGAAGTTATGTTTAATTTAGGGCTTTTTCCCTAGAAGGCAACCCCTCACTATAGATGAGGGAGTTGTGTTGTGTCTATGCATATCTGTATTATAAGTGAGGAAGAGAGAGGAGATTGACAACGAAGAGGGAATTACAACGGATCTGTTGTAGGTTGTATCTCTTCAGTTTACTAGATAATATAAAAATAAGGACTGGTTGTTTCTCCGTGGACGTAGCCCAAACTGGGTGAACCACGTATATCTGTCTCTCTTGTTTTATGCATTTTCTTTGTTTATATTTTTGCAATATGTTATGTGTTCCATTGCTCTGTAATATATAATTCTCTAACAGTTATTTTTGTTTCAAGCTCGCATAAACATGAAACAAATTATCATGAGGATAGTTCTTTTACTTTGTCAACCTCGTTAAAAAATGAAACAAATTTTTATGAGGATGGTTATTTTACTGTGTCAACCTCATTAAAAATGAAACAAATCCTCCCCTAATTAAGTCGATTCTTTCATCTGATCTCATAAATGAACCTTCATTTCATCCACCTATTTGTAATTGATAGTCTACTTAGGTGAATCAAACAAAGCTTGGGGGGACACGTGCCTATGTTGATATGTTGGGGGGCATGACAACTTATCTCAAGCATAATTTTTCTTTGTTTCAAGCTTGTGTAAAAATGAAACTAATTTCAAGCATAGTTTTTCTTCGTTTCAAGCTTGTATAAAATGAAACCTCTCTTGAGTCCATTTCGGTTATTATTTTAAAGGCTCGTTAAACTCATCAAAATCTTGGGCTTATTTTTCTATCTTTTCATGCTCGTGAAACGTACATGAAAATGACGAGTTCTTTCCGTCTTTTCCTACTTGTTAATTAAATTGAAAGTTGGTGATATGAGTAATTTTTTACCAATTTTTCAGACTCGTTAAAACTTACAAAAAATCAAAACCCTAGAGTCCTCTTTTAAGCCCTTTTCAAACTCTCGAAACATGAAAATATTGTCGAGTACTTGATTGTTCAAACTCGTAAAAATAAATGAACAATTTTCCATTTTGTATAAGTTTACTCATTTTATGAACTAAACCGAACTATTTATGAAAAATGTATACATTGATTAATTATGAACAATAGAGTTCTCTCCTGCATTATTTTATCCTTTTTTGGGCTTGAGGGACTAAATTTATGAAAAAGAAAACTGCAGAGTTTACTTATGTTTTTCTCTTGAATCCATAAAACTAAAAAACACCGAGCTTTACTTTCTCCGAGCTTGTTAAAATTTTATGGTAAAAGAATTGAACGAGTTTACTTTTCGTGTCTTTTCAAACTCTTTAAATAGAAAATGACATTGAGTTACCCCTTTAGTGGACTCACTAAAATTAAATAGTATAGGACTTGTTAAGCATGATGAGACCAAACCACTCCTTCTCAGGGTTCATTAAAAATGCTTTGGAGGACTCGTCTAAAGGATGAGCTTATAGGACAAGCATATGTTATCCTCCTCAAACTTGTAGAAAATAAAGAGGTACTTGCTAGTAATAGTGAGGGAAATTGAGAAGAAAAGTTCATTTCTTGTATTTTAGGGAGTATGTTGCTCTTGAACATGACACTCCGTCACATATCTGTTTAGGTTTGGGAATCCATTTGTCTCATAGTTAATATAACCTCATTGAAAGTCTTTAGTTGGTTTTGGGTATTATCGTTGAGTCAAATGATGCCAAGTCATTTGTCACCAATATGTTCAAGAGAAGTCTAGAAACCTCAGTTCAAATCACCTTGCAATTTGTAGCCTTCAATCATGTCGGCCATCCCTGAGTCAATCCTTACAAACTATTCTTCAAAACTTGACATTGAATTTCATGTCGTAGGCCCTCCTGCGATAGATCGCTTCATATCAACTTCAACTCATTATCTAGGAAGTTGATCTAGAAACCCTTTTCAGTACCTTGAAGCCTGCATGCCTTAATGGTAGGTTTCTCGCCTTCGACTACAGGTTCTATCCTTCTATCGAATGATTCTATGAGTGCTTGATTTCAGATCATCTTTTCACACTCTATAGATTATACTAAGAGTACCTTGAGAGCCATTGTCATTATTGGTGATTTCTCTTGCACTTGTTAGCAGTTCACATCATTAACTGGTAATCAATTGGTTTCTTCCATGTTAGACTTCAAGACATCTACTCGCATGGTTAGATTCATATTATGGATCGATAGATGGAGATCAAAACCCTGGATCTAGTTTCATCCATCCATGCTGCGAGGAGTTTTGTATTCATGATTATACAAAGAGTTTTATGTTTGATGGTCATGTCCATCCTATATCTACTTTGACATGATGTATTTTCCTGCTGATTCATCGAGTTATCTTTACTCTGATTATGGGAATGCCTACCTCAGTGATGATTATTATATTTCATTGTAATCCTTGATTGATTTTTACATGTTTCCAACCATGATCTCTGATCCAATCTTTGATATGATAAAGTACTTCAGTCCTCAAACTTTTATGAATTTTCACTTTAGGGGGGGAATCTGTTACACTTCATTTCTTCACAATGACAAATAATCATCAAATTTGATCTCTCACAATCCATCCAAGTGTCATGAGGCACTCCCTTGAAAGTTAACAACTTATATACCTTGAATAAAGTGAAATTTCTGGGAAACTTGGTCCATAAACCTACTTTTAGTCTATTGCACAGTTTCCTAGCTAGTTTCTGTACATGTGCAGTTACTAACATTGATCCCCACGCAGATGTGTACTCTATCTGCCACTAAAAAGTGTGCACATGACTCAATAAAAAGTAAAAATAAAAAGTGAGATCTAGAAGCATTGTTGGGCGAATCATTCCCAATAGAAAGCCTCAAACTCATGTTTATTCAAGCCTAACTTCATTTTTGATGGAGCTAGTTCCAATTCTTCAAGGATCCCTCATCCCTCTTTTAGTGGATCTCATCCTTTGAATAAGGATCTCAAACTACTTCCTTTTGGCCTATTAATCAAGGCATAGGTGGGGGAGTTAAGGGAGTCTGTTGAGAATAAGTTTATGCTGGATAAATTAGGTTGGAGATCTTATCATTCTTGGAGAGGATTTAGATTAATGGGAGGAGTTTCACAACATCAAGGCATGGGTTTTGTAGCTCTTTTATGTTTCTGAAATTAAAACAAACAAGTATTTCTTCTCACTGCATTGTTTAATGGATTAATTGATGAATCTCATGGATGCTTTATGCTATTTCTATTTGTCCATTGGAATGATGTTTGTTACTAATCTCCTTGATCACTAGTTTGAATTATTGAATCATTTATATTGCATATGACTTTGATCCTTTGTTGTTTCCATGTGTGCAAGTCTGGATTCAAGCATGGAGGAACTACACTGAAGCACAAAGGGAGATCTTCATCAAGCATGTCGTAATAAGGTATGAATTTCCTTTTCTCACCTTGTTAGCTTATGATTCAAGAAAAATAGATTCACAGAAGTAATTAGCTTGATTGTTTGTTTGTTACTAGGGTTCTCTGAAACCTAGGGATATTTCTTGTGTCTGAACTTGCAATTAGTCCGCATAACATCATATCTTGTGTCTTATGTGGGTGTGAGCTTATTTTTTTATTCTCTACTTTTCTGCATAATTTCCATTCCTATGCATGCACTAATTATAATAAAATCTATAGATCTAGAAATTAAATAAAACTCTAGTAGTGTATAACTTCAAATTTTTAATATAATATTGTCAGATCTGTTGTGACGAACTGTCCAGTGGAATATCCATGAAAGTTAATGGATCATTGGAAATATCTCAATTAGTGTGCCTCAATTAAGAGTACAAATGCATATTAGACATGTGCACAAGCTTCCACTTATCGATCATGAGGAATGAGTCATATCAGTTAGTTTTGAGGTGATTGCATTATCTTGGAGAGTCAGAATCCATAATGGAAAATTGCAAGTTTGTATGCGGTTATATAGCTTCACCAAGCATAATTTGGAGAATTATTTCCCGCTAATAAACACTTATGGCATTCAAGAAAATTCAGGGTTCAGTCACCTACCGAGGAATTGGCAGAGGATAGATTTAATTACCAGTGTGGTGTCTCATCACTTAAGTAGTCTAAATCTCAATGATGAGCTTCAAGTGATTCCCTCTCACAATGAGCTCAGATTGTGGTTAAAACACCATGGTAGTTGGGTAATATGGTGTCGTTCCCTCTCTAGTGCTAAGGTAAAGGTCTCAATTGGCTCTATTTTCAATCCCATGAAAATTAGATTTAGTGCAGCCATCTCTAAAGTGGTAGTTCATTGTTCCATAAGTGCTAGACAAGTGATATTAATTGGGATTAATTTCTCAGTTTTGGGTCATGTTTCCCTAGATTGATCTATCAATTTCTTTTGGGATTTTGTCTCATTCAGTAGAAGCCCTTTAAGTTCTGGTAGGATCTCCATCCTCAGTCTCGCCTCAGTTGGTCTCTTAGCTATCCTCCATCCTTGGTTGACAAGAACCCCTTCAATGGACTCAAGTACTTCTGAGTCGGATTCTTCAACCTCTATTATTTGTGATAATTGTTGGAAGGCACATGACATTATAAACTCTTAAATTTATAACCTCCACATCATGATTTATCAACAAAAATCCTTTGAATATAACTCATTGGACCTAATTGAAGCACACCAAAAAATAATTTTGCGACTAAAGGATGAGGTGAATTCCCATCACAGCATAATTATGGATCTCAAGCTTCAGCAGGAGAAACCACCCATCCCATGAGTGAATCTAGCTCAATACTTTGACCTCAATAGACCTACAGATGTCTCTGAGTAAATTGTTGTAAAAAAAAATTGTAATGATTGGCTACAAATGCCTATGGTTTATGTCACAATTTTTTTGAATATAAACCTCTAGGATAATAAGGGTACTTGTTGCAGTTGGTATTTTTGATGTAATTGGAGTTTGAGTAGATAGTTACAGACAAGCAACTAATATGCCTAAGATTAATTTGAGAATGTAACTCTCCTAGGCATTTGCATGAACAGGCGCGGATTTAATACCAAGAGTAACTCATTTCGATTATATATATATATATATATATAATATATATATATATATATATTATAATATAATATATTATATATATATATATATATATATATATATAATATAAGTAGTTACATGCATATGATACTTTTTCTTTTAAGATGTTTTATAATTTTGTTAATGTGATATGCATAAAATACGCACACACATATACACATGTATATATAAAGAGTTTATTTTAAGTATTAAGACTTTATATAGTTATTAACTAAATTAGATATGATTTTGTGAAATATAAAGCTTATGAATATGAATCATCATTATTTCACTATGATCTAACCTAGTGCTTCACTACAATATCTCCCTCATATTGGGTTATAAAGCGTCTTTCGACACAATCATATTGTAGATTCATTCAAGTCTCATATTTATTTTAGCAACTTAATCCTTATAAGATCAAGAATCTCCTTCTCTACCAAAGAGTACCTCAATCAAGCCATGATTTATTAGAGTTTTCATTTGCAATGGGATCATAGTCTTCTAGAGTTTTACTACCAAGACATTTCATTGATAAACTAGAACTAATCATTATCTCAAAAAAATCAATGCATAACACATGATTCTAGTGTCGTCACAGAATCATCCTCACATATAGTGACCACAATCTATTATCTTCAAAATTTTAATTGCTAGAGTTTTGATTTTGTTTCACAACATAATCATATTTAACGAGTATGAGATCCTTCTCATAATATTGACTTTTGCATGCAGTAATACCAATATTTATTATGATCTTACTCTCATGGTAATATCCAAGACAACCTTATTGAAATATATCCTTCTTGGAAAGAAAACAAAATTAACCAACTAAAGCATGAATATTTATGTGTATAATCTTTTCATTTCTGCATTTATAATAATATGCATATGTGTGACAACCCCAAACTGGGTTCCCTCATGAAAATGTAATATAAACATTTTCACATGATGTATTAAAAATGGGCTAAGTCAAGGGATACAAATCCCAGAGTTGAAGAGGTTGCTTGCTTGGGATAATCAAGGTTTTCTTGTGCAGGAAATATGAATTGTTTTGACAGTAATTAAAGGTTGGTTGGTGTGTCGTAATGGACTGGTTTCCTAAAGTTAATGGAATTGCAAGAAAATTACACTGACCATGCTACCTTGGAGAACTATTGATTATCCACTTGGTTTCTGGTCCTCCAATCCCTGTAAATTATTGTGGCATGCATGATTGATGCATTTACATGGTGTTCTAGTTATGTGTATGTTAGCTAATTGGGGCGTGCGAGAGTTTCATGGCCTGGTTGGCATATGGTAAGGACCTTGGTGTAGGTCTACTATTTCTGTATGATGAAATGGTTATCGTGTTTATTAGGGGTGTTTTTTCATCAGTAGTTAATGCCTTTCTTGTCACATTGGAGTTGGATGAACTCAAAGGTAGAGATATTGTGTGGACTTTGTGTATGCATGATCTATAGCTTGCTATAGAGTGATGTGCTTGATGATTATTTTCTTATGTTAGTTGCTTACTTGTGCAAATGAATGTTAGGTGTAGCATTATGATGGATGGATTATGTGAATGCTTGCATTATCATGTGATTTCTTATGTTGCATAGCATGGTTGCTACTATTGACTATATATATGTATGTGTATATGTATATGTATATGTATATGTATATGTATGTGTGTGTGTGTGCGGATATGCTAATTGGATGGGAACATCCAATGGCCTGTATATGACATAGTGCCTCGAGAGATTAGAGGTATGATTTTGCACAACCTTTAGGGAGTCAAGTGATTGATAAATACTTGGGTGTAGGTATTTGTTATAGAAATGAAGATCATGGTTAGTATTAACTAGTTGCATGAGAAAAGTGAATGATGGCTGGGACAGTGTCATGAAATGTGCTAACCTGAGTTGTATGTAGGCCCTATAATGCATCTGTGTGAAGATGAAAATTATAGCTATGATAAATGTTAATATAGGATGAGATTTTTCTAATTGAACCTTTAAAGTTGAAAATGCCATGGCTACTATTGACCTTGATAAGAGGGTTGAATTCTTCTTATGTCCAAAATTTTATTAAAATAGTAGTGTGGCCTCAGAAGAGAGGATGATATTAAATAGTGTTCTTAATATGGGTCAAAGATTGAACTTTAATTTTTTCTTTGGCATGATGATGATTATGAATAATATTAATATACATGCATTGCAAAATTTTGAAAACAATCTTATGCATGTTATAACTAGTGCCCTGGTTTATGATACATGGTTGATGATGATCTTAAGGATGTATGACAAGTACGGGATTACATACTTGGCCTAACCTAGTAAAGTTGACAACTCACATATGTGTTGTTAATTTATTTTATGAAATAATAGCTGAGTGTATGTGGAAACACATAGTAATACTCGGTGGCAGTGAAAGGAAACATGTATCGTGGCATTGTGCAATGGGATATAGACCAAGTCATCAAGAATGAGAAGGAGGGACATCCCTCCAAAGGAAAAGGACATTCAGGAATTTGGAGGTTGAGCTCAAAGGCTTAGAGGATGAGCTAAATGTCTACAAAGTAGAACTTAGAAAAATCATAAGGAAACAACAAGAACTGGTTGAGTGGAATGATGAGCTACAAAAGCAGTTGCGGGAAATGAAATACCAAGTTGACTCCTCAAATAGGAAGAATGGTAAGAGAAGGAAGAGGATTTGGGAGGCTGAAAAGGAAAAATATATAATCTCATGTTGGTGTAGTGGAGAAGAGAATCGGTTCTTTAGTTAATAGGGAGTCCTTCTTTCTTGTGTCATCTCAAGTTGAGTTTGTATTCATGTGATGTGTTTCCTTCATTGTGACATATGTTAAATTCAATAATGGGCTTGACCATTGGTGGAAATGACTGATATTATTTTTTTCTAATTTTATCTATATGTCTCAGCTGGGGCACTTGATCATATCCTCTATACCTAATACATCATAGGTTCTACAATATTGTGCTTTGTGGAAAAACATTGTGCATGAAAATAATAATGAAAGAACTTATTTTGATACCTAGTGGCATAAGAGGGTATTTATGTGACATATCTTCTGAATTTTTTCCTTCAAAGAGCCTCATCCTCTTGTTGATTTCTAAATCTTACTCTATTGCTTCTTGTTTCTGAATATTTCTTTTCATGGAGGGTTCTATATTTTCATGCTAGATCCTTCTCTTTTATGAACTAGACTTACCGTATTGATTCTTGACATCATTATGAGGATAATTAAAAATGTAAAAATGAGCATGCTTAGGATCATTCATCACTTCCTTAGGATCTGTAAATGAGTTTTTGTTAGATGCAATGAATGTTTGATCATGCTTCTAATTGGGACGATCTTCATTTGATGTTCTTAAAATAGCTTTATCTTCAGATGTCTCACAACCTTCATGATAACCAAGACCTATTTTGATGAGAGGAGATCTTTGAATGATGAGAATATGATCTAGAGATTCAAACCCTTTTAGAATCTTTAAGTTGTATACGATTTGTTCCAATTCTTCTTCCAAAAGCACAACTTACTCTTCTAGTCTTTCGTAAAGTGGTTTCTTCTTATTTCTCTATTCTGACAAAAAATCCTCTATCCTTTTTCCTTCGTCTAGTTAAACATTGAGAGTGATAATGTATTCTTCATTTATATCTTTGTCTTGGAGTTGTTTCTCTACTTAACCCACCGTTTATTTAAGGGTTTTTATTTCTTTCAATGCACTTCTAAGTTCTCCTTCATAATCTTATTCTTCTTCAGTTGCTTCTCTTCCAATGAAGAACAATATTTCACCTCTTTCTTCATTTGTCACACTTTCATTATGCTCTTAATCACTTCTTATTTTGAGAATAAGTTCTTCTTTTCAACATCATGTTTCTTCTTTTGATTCTTGGGCTTGAATCTTATGTTGTCATCACTATCATTAATTTTTTGCATAAGGAAATTTAGAAGCATAATGTCATATTCTTTCACATTCAATGCATTTGAAAGGAGGCTTATCTTTGAACTTTCCAAGTCCCCTCCTTATATTTTTTATGAACTCGGCTTCTTCTTCATCAGATTCATGACTAGAATCTGCTTTATTCCCATGCTTTCTTCCTTTGGCTTCTTTGAATGTTGCTTCCTTGATTCTTGATATTTACTTTTCTATCCTTATGTTGGGCCCCAAAGTCACACTTTGTCATGCTATAAGGTAGATTCTGCGAAAATCTAAGTGTGGTCTTATTTTGTTGTTATGTTTAAAGTTTCTATTGAAATTTGGCATATAGAATCATATATTGTTATTCTAATTATTTCTAAATTTAATTTTGCGCCCTTGGGTTTAATATTCTAGTTTTTTCATTCTTCATTTTGAACTTCAATAAGAAAATAAAGATGAAATAAAGCAGTGGAAAATAATATTGTATATCATTGTTGTTAGCTATGAATGTGCCTTTGTGAAATGTTTTCTTAGTTCTGCCTTGAATCTTGTTGAGGTTTTATACATAAAATTTGGGTTCAAGTACCATGTACTTTATTTTCCCCTATAATTTTTTCACAAGAAAGTAAAGTAACATGAGGAATTATTTCAACCATTGAATCAATATATAAGCCTATGTGTATGTATATTTATCTTTGTGTTAAATGCAACGAAATTACTCCTAATATGATTGATATTTACTGCGCATTTGAAAATCTTAACATCACATGCATTCAACATTCATCATGAGTTTTTCTTCATGAAAATACAAATTAGAAAAGATAAATCTCATTCAAATTTATCTCTGATTTATGTTTAAAATTTGATTTTTTTTTTAAGAATATAGGTAAAGGGAAAAACCATCAACTATTAAAAAGAATTGTTGGTAGCATTTCCACTAGTCTTAATTGGAGCATTCATGAGCCTTGGGTTTAACATAAAGAACCAAACAATTTTGGGAGAAGGTGAAAAATGGAGAACAAACCCTAAAAATTTTAATAGACCAATTAAGAGTTCCTTTAAACTTGTTACAATTAGATGGGTAGCTAAGGAATTAAGAATTCAACCTTAATAAAACATGATGTTTTGAATTTTTACCATTTCATTAAAACCCGTGAAATAAACCAAGATACTCTTTAACAAAATTGATAAATCTTGCAAAAATTGAAGCAAACGATCATATTGATTACATAATTCAATTCATTTTAACAATCCCATTTCAATCTCCTAACAAATCAGGTTCATAACACAGTTTGCCATGAAAATATTTGAAATTGTATTAATATGTGTAAAATTTCAGAATGTAAGGTGGGGTTCAAGAAATTACATGTAAAATAATAACATACAACCCAAAAATCACTGCAAAATTGCTTCCTTGATAGCTTCAAAACTCCCAACATATTCTGGAAAAAAAGAAATTGATAATTTCCCCTAGAACCCAAAAATTTTCTCCTTTAAAATACACAAATGAGGCTTATATATAGGCACTCAAGGCCCAGTACCCTAATCTAAACCACTAGTGAGATTTTAAAAACCACTAAGATTTTTTACAAAATTTCCAACTATATTCTAATTAACTTCTAGAAGTTTCTTGAAAGATTTGCTAGTCATGGGGTGGGTCCCTTTAAATTTGGCCATAGTGGCTCGTCCCTCTCTCTCTTGTTTGTACATTGGGTCTCTTTCCTCCCGCATGGGAATTGCTTGAGCTAGGAACTAATTTGGCCATGCTTCCAATGATGTTAGTGATTTTGATAGTTGGGGCCATGTATACTATTATGGTGGGGGCCTTAAGATGGAACATGCCTCTGCCGAGGATTGCGACACTAGTGAAAAGTCACTTTGAATGGCTCATTTACATAATTCCATGAGGATCATTCATTCCTTACCATATGGAATATCACATGACTATGCATCTAGAATAGTTTTGTTGTCTCTGTGACAAACACACTCTGAAATTTTTCCTACACTTGAATTTTGGAGCCTACTTACGATCTCACAATTTGTCACCCCAAGTTGTTCATGGTCACTTCATGATTGTCTGACTTTTTTCTGAGTATTTAAGCCTCCTTCTGAGATTTTAACTGTCAAAGCCACTTTCTTACACATGCTCAACCTTTGATGCATTCTCAAGCGCACCCTCTTCTAGCAAGCTTGGAAGTTAATGCCCACCTTTGCAAACAGTGCATTATGCAGTCCCTGAAATTAAAGCATGGTGCAGTGCCTAATAATAATGCATGTGCAGTCTTTAGAGAAATCCCATTACACGATCCTCCCAGACAGTGCACTACACAATCCATGACAACAGTCAGTGCACAACTTCAATCAACAGATTCTGTCATTCTTAGTTGCAATTGTACCATAATTCGGGTGAATTTCCTCAACCATCGCTTTTGTGCGCTTTTGTTTTCACAAGTGTCATTTTCACTTTTGCAACTGTCATTTTTTCTTTCTTTCACTTTAACAAGTTTCACTTTGTTTTTTCCTCTCTCTTGTATGTATCACTTTCACTTTCTTTAGCCTTTACAAGTGTCGTTTTCACTTTTTCTAGTGTTGCTTTTGGTTTTTTTCACTCCTGCATATGTCACAATTTAGTGCATTATAAGAGGAAACTCTAACACACTTTTCTTCATTATTTGATCTTATATGCCATAATAATATGCACTAGACACTCTCACACAGCTCAGTGCACTTTTTGGTTTCAATTGTCGCACTTAGATATAAGTGTCGCTTTGTTGTTGCTTCAAGGTATGCACATGGATTTTGAGATTTGTGGCATATGTTG
>APFE031166512.1:0-26440 GCA_000404065.3 Pinus taeda | reverse complement strand
GCCACATCCAATAGGAAAATGTGCCACAAAATGAAAAAGATGGTCAGGACAGACACATTTACCACGTGGGGAAAAGCCAATACATGAGCTCTACCTCATCATCATGGCCATCACCCTGGTTCCTATAGGCCCTAGATGAGCTTCCTTTATCATTTCGGAACCCATGATTGTCCCAACCCCTGGTGGGCAATGAACCACCTTACCTTAAAGGGGGTATCCACTGCTATATCTCACACGTCACGCTCTTACCCCTTGAGCCTTGAGCAGTCACTTAAAGAAAAATCATAAAAAGAGAAAGACATATAAAGAAGGGTGGAAAAATCAACTTTGGGGCACCTCATGTACCACGATTTCTCCCTCCTGTACATTATATACCCAAGTGTGGCCTTCCCTTTTTCTAGCTACCCTTGTACCCCAGCATGTGGCCTAGGGCTACCCCTTTTCATTCCTTACTCCATTCATCTCTTTATTGCATGCCACCACCTTTTGAAGGGTGTACTTGGATATACTATCCCCTTTAGAAGTAGAAACCACCTAATAGGATATTGGGTTAACCCCATTTGGAGCTTGTAGACATTAGCACATGTTGAAGCTCATTATGGAAGGGCATGCCATTATGAATTCCCCACTTGTTGTCCATGGTTTGTAAGCTCTTTTACTCGACTTTCTTGATGAATTGTTGTACAGGAAGGCTAGGGGATGCATTGGATCTTATGCAGGATTATAGGTGGTTTCCATCTTGGGTTTGGTCTCCCTCTACGGGATCCTAACCATCTAGAGGGCTACATTGGCACATGTAGGGTGTGTGTTGAGAGACATGGGTCTCCACAGTAGTAGACAACACTCCATGGATCCCCAGAGATGTTCAGAGATTGCTCGAGATTCACCTATATGACGAGGAAGATGCACTTGGTTCACCTTTGCCTAGCCAACCCCACAGTTGCACCATGCACTTGGCAAATGGCCTAGGACTTGTATGCTGATGTGGCATCACTTACACCATCATCTAAGCCCCTACGGATGGTCTACTGGCATCTTCGACTTACTTGGAGACCTATGAGATCATTTGTGTGCCCTCACACCCATCGGGAGCACCATGGGTTCATTATGCGGAGAACAAGGAGCCAACTCGTTGTCCATTACTTTTGGAAGTCCTATTCATCATTATTGCACTTATGGACTTCATCAGGCTTCTTAGAGATCCCTAAGACATGTATTATTGATCATTCAACCTCTTAAGAGGCTTATTATTTTGTTTATGAGCTAGTTTGGTGGGCTTGTCACCAAAAGTTAGTTATTTGCACATTATTTTTATTTTAGGGGCTAATGTAGGCTCAAATAGGTAAATTGAACCAGTGTGGAAAAAGTCTGCAAAAAGTCCCGATTTAATCCTAAAAATGCGTTTTTTTAAACTAAACGATTTAATCCCCCGACTTTTTGGCGACTTTTTCAGAAAGGAAAAAATCGCGATTTAATCGTTATACTCCCGATTTAATCGGGAGTCGACCCAAAAAGTCGGCCTCCCTCCCAGGCTGAAGATAAAGAGGCCACAAAGGAAAAAATGATATAATTTTCTATTGTTTCATCTTAAGGCAAAGAGTGGAATCTTTCAAACATAGCCCTAGAAATTTGATGATAACGTTGTGCTGTGCAATTTGTTTTGTTGTTGAATCTTAATTTCGAACATTATAGTTGGTTGGTGTTACTGAGAAAATTAATTGCTTAGTTGCTATGTTCTGTTGAATGTTGAAACATATATGGCTATTATTGGTTTGTTCTTGCTAGATGTTATATATGCAAAACAATAGGGATCTATATGAGATGTGCAAAAAAATACAGAGAAGAGACATTAGCCAGAGGTTAAGCTGTCAGAAGGCTGCTATAAGAAACTGAGAAGACTATGAAAAAGAAGTGCATAACTACCTCAATGAGCATGGTTGTGAGACATAAGAGCAAGAGGACAAGGAGTATCCAGATTAGCAAGCAAGAAAGTGTAAATAGTTGAAGAACATTCCCAAGAATCAACACTGTTATGATCATATTTTTTGTGGATAATGTTGAAAAACATTGGTGATAAAATGCACTTAGAATGCAGACTGCAAGAGTGTAACATGCTTTTAGTGATCGAATTCACATGTAAAGAATGACATTGTAGTAAAACACTGAAAACACCTCTAAACTATGACTTCGGCTCTAGATTAAAAAAAAATAAAAAGAATGAATAATTTTGTGTTTTTTTAATTTTGCCGACTTTTTGCCGACTTTTTCAAAAAACTCCCGACTTTAACGAGTTTTTCAACTTTTGGACCCTTGCCGAATTAATCCCGACTTCGACTTTTTCCACATTGAATTGAACTCATTAGCAAAGTATAAATACAAATTATGAGAGTTCATTTCTCATCATCACTTGAATTGGATCATTCTCTCTCTTGAGAATTTCACATTTCCTTCTTGGTGGACAAAATTGGAGAATGGACGAATTTTGATGTTTGGATTGCATTTTCTTATCTTGGAGCTTCTTAATTGGCAAATTTATTGATGGTTGGATATAGTCTTGTTGACTACTGGAGTAGCACCTGATGATTTGGTGAAGACTCCATGCCCAAGGATGATCCAGAGGACACCTGTACCATTAGATGTCATCAGTCAACAGAGTTTTTTAACTCTCCTTCTATCTTCTCATCATCTTTCTTCTTTGTACCCAGATTCCACACCTTGCGGGGAATTGTAATAAGTGATGCGAGTATGATGTTTCTTGAATTTGTAACAGGCCTAGGATGTGGGACTCGATCAGCAAACGAGTACACCTTGGAGTGTTTTTTTTATCCGGTTAATTATCCCTTCTTTCTTTTTCAGAGGCGGATAATTCTCTGGATTTTTTCACTCGTGCACACCCCAAAGCCGAGGTGACGGTTTGAAGATTGAGCCCCTGATACATCTTAGTGTCTAGGGTCGATGTATATTACCATACTAGATCACACGAAAAGTTTCGTGGAATTTGGCTAGGTCTAAGTAGGATTTTTTAATAGTTAAAAATTTCCCGCAAAACGGGATTTTTTAATTATTTTTTATGTAAAGGCATAAAAAAGTGGCCTTAGGAGATGTCTGGGGCGTATGACCAGTCAAAATTCATCCTCAAAGGCCCAGCATTCTCCTAGAGCCTACTTTGGGGGTCAAACGATGACTCAGAGTCCCTCAAAAAGGCGTTTTTTCAAGTGACAGTGGCAAAAATGAAGAAAAAATTCAAAAAAATGAATAATTGGAAAATTTTTTAAAAAAATTCCAAAGTCAAAATAAGTCAAATTTTGACATGGAAGTCAAGCAGAGGATCAAGGGTGATGTGGCAGAGCAATGTGGGGCCCACCACATAAAGTTTCAGGCTCAAGTCAAAGAAAGTCAAAGAAAGTCAAAGTCAAGTCAAAGTCAAAGTTCCACGTCGAGGTTCATCGTATGGCTGAAAATATAACTTTGATTTAATTTTTAATGGAAGAAATTTAAGTAAGGTTTAAAAGTAAAGTGAGTGGGAAGGGACCCCACCTCACCATACCTCAGCCCACCAAAAAAAATATATGCATGCTAAGTCCGTACGGCAGTCAAAGAGCAAGCACGTGGGCAAATAAAATTGTAACGCTGGCCAAGTCTCAAAGCTAATACGCAGGTCAGAGGATAGTCATCCAGGTCGGCAAGTTACGTCAGCGAAAAAGTTAACGCAGGCAGCATGTCACGTTGGCAATAATAGGTCAGCAAAGTAACGTGGGCCCAATCAAGGTAATACGCATACATCCCAGCATTAACGTGAGCAGATTTTGTTTCACGTGGGCCCAATCAGAAAATACGCATAGTCCTCAGCATAAATACGTGGGTAGCAACAAGCATACGTACTCAACTTACTCAGCAGATTTGGTCAGCATAGTCCACGTAGGTAAGCTACAACAGTTCAACGCAGATTTGATCAAGTCACGGTGGGCAGTTTGCAGTTACGTTGGTTAACTCAGCAGTTTGACACAATGAAGCCAGCCCGCTCAGCAATTAAAACACGCAGTCAAACAGCCAATCCACGTGGGCAGTTTAACGTGGGTATACACAGCGTTTAACAACAGTTAATGTGGTAGTTCTGCCGTACACCTGTTCAGCAAATTAACGTGGTCATACACCTGTTCTGAGGACAGCAGTTGACGTGGGCATGCACATCAGTTTAAAGAGCAGCCAACAGCATGTTTACTCAGCATAATACACAGCAAGTTAATCAGCAGTTCAAGGGAAGTTAACAACAGTTTAGATGCAGTTAGTACAACAATTTGTAGACACATGGACAGTCATATCAGCCAATTGTCATTTCATTTTTTCATTGGGATCTTCACCTGATTGCCACTTGTCATTGGATTTCTCCTTGGGATCATCTCCCATTTTCCTATTTATATGAGCCTTGGGCTCTTATTGTAAGGATAGAACGAGCTATTGGGCTGGCGGAGACTCTGCCGGATTTTTTACTCAGTTTTCACATAAGTAAATAAAAGTCTTTGGGGTTACTAGCTTCTCTTGTGGTGCATGCTTTGGTACATGAGGTATACCTGTGTCGTTTGATATTCATTTGATTTTCATTTGCTATCTAGTTGTTTTTCATTTTTCCTGAAGGCACTATTGTCTAGGAAGGAAAGATTTGTAACTATCTCAAATCTCCCCTGGGCTTGGTATATTTTGTACACTTGTTGTAGCTTGTCCATTCTCGGTTGAATGACAAGCTCAACTTGGTCTCTATATGCCAAGTCTCTTTTTGCACTAACAATTCGTTTGCAAGTGTTTTCTGTGTTTTCAAGGGATAGGTTGCTAGCTCTATTGGAGTGCGAGGACTTCTTCGGCGGGAATAGTCAACTCCAAGGATATCAAGGGTCCCACAAGTTGTTCAAGCCAGCAATCTCATAAGGCATCAAAAAGATTTATTTCAGGGGGAGTTTCCTGAAGCCCTTGCTTGTTTTCTATTTTGAAAAATTATCACAAATTTTCTTCTTTCATTTGAAAGCATTTGTCTTCATCATGAAAAATATAAAATAAAAAATTTAAATAAAAAAATTTTCCTTCAGGGTTTTAGATTAAATTTTAAATTTTGTTTTAAGTTTAATCTTTGTCTGAAGGGGCATAAAAACTCTTGTGGGAAAAATATTTTTGTTGCCAGATTCAGTTGTTTTCATGTTATATCTTTTACGCTGAGATTTGAAGTTTCAAGTCGAGATACGAATATGATATCTAGTTAATGGTTTATAACTCGTGGTGGTTTGATGCATTCATCTTTTTTAAATCTTCAGTTGCTGGATATCATTTGGGTCATTCTAAGAGCACTGTGATCTAGCTGATGACAAATGATTGTTGTTCACGTTTCACGTTTCTATATCATTTAACAAGTAATCATCTTAATAATGATCTCTCAAGGCACTGGTCTGCTAACTAGTCAAATCATTTTAGTGCTTATCTTAATCGTGTCTCGTGTCTCCCAACCAACTAGTCGACAGTTGGTCTTCATCATCTCTCAGGGTCTACCCCCCTTAGCCGCGGGAGACAGGTTTAAACGGAGGGATCGGGGATCAGAGTTACAGCCCCTGGTCTGAGCGTTGTCGTGCCAATCCGCGACAACTTTTTTTTGCACCGTTGCCGAGGATAGAGTTTTTCTGTCCTTGGCGTTTCAACGACATTCATCTCCTCATCTCTCATTTTTCTTTCATCTTTCTCATCCCTCATTTGAGCTGGCAGATTCAATATTTTGGCATCTTTTCATCACATATCAGCAGCATCTCTTCGGTTTTGTTTCTTGTTTGGGTGGCGACTCCATTTTCTCATTTTTTTTTCCCAGACAAGAAGCCTTCCTCATATCTGCTTGCTGGTACCCTTTTAGATCTTAGAATCAGATTTATTGTTCAAGTGGCGACTCCACTTCTTTCATTTGTTAATTTTCTTGAGCAGAAATCTCGTTCTATCATCCATTTGGTCCCTTATTATTCATCATGGATTATTCATTTAAACCATGTCATTTTACTGATAATCTCCATGACATTCCGGAAGTGGCCATCTCTAAATTACCTTTGTTCTCAAGTGGTGATTCAGTCGCTGTAAAAAGGCATTTAAATAGGCTTACTCGTATAATGATGATGTATTGTAGACCCCCTCGGTACGATCCCGAAGATGTCAAAATGCGTCTTTTTGTCTTTTCTTTAGAGGGTGATGCTTTGAATTGGTTTAATAATTGTCCTGAAAATTCTTTCACTTCGTTACAAGACATTGTCAATGCTTTTAAAGATAGATATGGTTATCCGGATAGCTCGCTTTGTGCCCCTAAAACTGTGCAGCATAATGAAAAAGAGCCAGCTATCGGTAAAGGATTCCAGGACAATGCTTCATATCAAAATGTGCCATCCACTTGTGCCATTACAGATCAGATTTATGAGAATGGAAAAACAGGGACAAATGATAGTGAAAAGGAAGATCAAAAGCAAATTATACAAGAACTAATGTTGCTGGTGAAAAATATGGAGATCAATCAAACTAATTATGCCAATGATGTGAGAACTTTATGCACCCACCTGGAAAAACGTAATAGAGAGCTGGAGATCATGCAAAATCAACATGCTAAGGAAATTGAGGCCATGAAGATTAATCACGACACAGAAATTGGTTTTATGCAAAGAAGTTTATCAGGCTTAGAGGAAAATATGACGACCATGAAAGCTAATCATGATAGGGAAATTAATTCTATGCAAAACAAGTTATTAACTATGGAAGAAGAAATGACTATCATGACATTCGGTCATAATAATCAATTGGATACCATGCAAGCAAATCACAAGGAAGAGATAAACTCTGTGCAGCATTGTATGATGACCATAAAGGAAAATGACGATAAAGTAATAAAAGATATGAAAGCTAATCAGATATGGTTTCAAAAAAAGTTATTGACCATGGAAGAAGATCATACCAGGGAAATCAGTGCTATAAAAGTTGAACACTCCAGCCAGATAAATCAGGAGCCTTCTCATTTGTCGCAACAAGCTCCATCTTATTATGAGGAGGTCATTGGTTCGATTGAAAGGTGGTTAATTGAAGGTGATCCAGATAAAATTAAAAATGATAAAGATCAGATGCAAGATGAAGAAAATATGTCACGCATCTCTTACATACTTCATCTAAAAGCTTTGAAACAGAAAGTTCCATATCATCAGTAATCCAGCCTGCCACAAAGAAAAAGCGCAAGAAAAAGAAAATGAGAAGAAGATTTGATGCATCAGACGGCCGCGAGCAGCTTGATTTTCGGATAGGAAAAAGTCCTACCATATGCAGAATTGGACATGGTACATCCGACAAGCAGCCGACAGATTTGCCTGAAAGCAGGCAAATGCTCAGTACGCACTATATTGAACACATCTGATGCCGTAGGCATCCTTTGTATCGTATTTCTAACCCTATCTCTTGTCATTTTTGTTTAATTAGTTTTATTTCATGAATAAATTGTCATTATGTTCATAGAATAAATTTCCATTTTTCGTTTCTGTATTCTATTTCATTTGATGATATTTTGAATGGATACTGCTGATATATGTCTTTGTCGGTGATGCAGATTCTAGGTTCTTGCACACTATCACTTCATATCTAGCATGCATCCCCATATGGAGCCAGATGTTGACTACTGGAGTAGCACCTGATGATTTGGTGAAGACTCCATGCCCAAGGATGATCCAGAGGACACCTGTACCATCAGATGTCATCAGTCAACAGAGTTTTTTAACTCTTCTTCTATCTTCTCATCATCTTTCTTCTTTGTACCCAGATTCCACACCCTGCGGGGAATTGTAATAAGTGACGCTAGTATGATGTTTCTTGAATTTGTAACAGGCCTAAGATGTGGGACTCGATCAGCAAACGAGTACACCTTGGAGTGTTTTTTTATCCGGTTAATTATCCCTTCTTTTCCTTTCTTTTTCAGAGGGGGATAATTCTCTGGATTTTTTCACTCGTGCACACCCCAAAGCCGAGGTGACGGTTTGAAGATTGAGCCCCTGACACATCTTAGTGTCTAGGGTCGATGTATATTACCATACTAGATCACACGGAAAGTTTCGTGGAATTTGGCTAGGTCTAAGTAGGATTTTTTAATAGTTAAAAATTTCCCGCAAAACGGGATTTTTTAATTATTTTTTATGTAAAGGCATAAAAAAGTGGCCTTAGGAGATGTCTGGGGCGTATGACCAGTCAAAATTCATCTTCAGAGGCCCAGCATTCTCCTAAAGCCTACTTTGGGGGTCAAAAGATGACTCGGAGTCCCTCAAAAGGCGTTTTTTCAAGTGACAGTGGCAAAAATGAAGAAAAAATTCAAAAAAATGAATAATTGGAAAAATTTTAAAAAAATTCCAAAGTCAAAATAAGTCAAATTTTGACATGGAAGTCAAGCAGAGAATCAAAGGTGATGTGGCAGATGAATGTGGGGCCCACCACATAAAGTTTCAGGCTCAAGTCAAAGAAAGTCAAAGTCAAGTCAAAGTCAAAGTTCCACGTTGAGGTTCATCGTATGGCTGAAAATATAACTTTGATTTAATTTTTAATGGAAGAAATTTAAGTAAGGTTTAAAAGTAAAGTGAGTGGGAAGGGACCCCACCTCACCATACCTCAGCCCACCAAAAAAAATATACGCATGCTAAGTCCGTACGGCAGTCAAAGAGTAAGCATGTGGGCAAATAAAATTGTAACGCTGGCCAAGTCTCAAAGCTAATACGCAGGTCATAGCATAGTCATGCAGGTCAGCAAGTTACGTCAGCAAAAAAGTTAACGCAGGCAGCATGTCACGTTGGCAATAACAGGTCAGCAAAGTAACATGGGCCCAATCAAGGTAATACGCATACATCCCAGCATTAACGTAAGCAGATTTTGTTTCATGTGGGCCCAATCAGAAAATACGCATAGTCCTCAACATAAATACGTGGGCAGCAACAAGCATACGTACTCAGCTTACTCAGCAGATTTGGTCAGCATAGTCCACGTAGGTAAGCTACAACAGTTCAACGCAGATTTGATCAAGTCACGGTGGGCAGTTTGCAGTTACGTTGGTTAACTCAGCAGTTTGACACAATGAAGCCAGCCCGCTCAGCAATTAAAACACGCAGTCAAACAGCCAATCCACGTGGGCAGTTTAACGTGGGTATACACAGCGTTTAACAACAGTTAATGTGGCAGTTCTGCTGTACACCTGTTCAGCAAATTAACGTGGTCATACACCTGTTCTGAGGACAGCAGTTAACGTGGGTATGCACATCAGTTTAAAGAGGAGCCAACAACATGTTTACTCAGCATAATACACAGCAAGTTAATCAGCAGTTCAAGGGCAGTTACCAGCAGTTTAGATGCATTTAGTACAGCAGTTTGGAGACACATGGACAGTCATATCAGCCAATTGTCATTTCATTTTTTCATTGGGATCTTCACCTGATTGCCACTTGTCATTGGATTTCTCCTTGGGATCATCTCCCATTTTCCTATTTATATGAGCCTTGGGCTCTTATTGTAAGGATAGAACGAGCTATTGGGCTGGCGGAGACTCTGCCGGATTTTTTACTCAGTTTTCACATAAATAAATAAAAGTCTTTGGGGTTACTAGCTTCTCTTGTGGTGCATGCTTTGGTACATGAGGTATACCTGTGTCGTTTGATATTCATTTGATTTTCATTTGCTATCTATAGTTGTTTTTCATTTGCCTGAAGGCACTATTGTCTAGGGAGGAGAGATTTGCAGCTATCTCAAATCTCCTCTGGGCTTGGTATATTTTGTACACTTGTTGTAGCTTGTCCATTCTCGGTTGAATGACAAGCTCAACTTGGTCTCTATATGCCAAGTCTCTTTTTGCACTAACAATTCGTTTGCAAGTGTTTTCTGTGTTTTCAAGGGATAGGTTGCCAGCTCTATTGGAGTGCGAGGACTTCTTCGGCGGGAATAGTCAACTCCAAGGATATCAAGGGTCCCACAAGTTGTTCAAGCCAGCAATCTCATAAGGCATCAAAAAGATTTATTTCAGGGGGAGTTTCCTGAAGCCCTTGCTTGTTTTCTATTTTGAAAAGTTATCACAAATTTTCTTCTTTCATTTGAAAGCATTTGTCTTCATCATGAAAAATATAAAATATAAAATTTAAATAAAAAAAATTTCCTTCAGGGTTTTAGTTTAAATTTTAAATTTTGTTTTAAGTTTAATCTTTGTCTGAAGGGGCATAAAAACTCTTGTGGGAAAAATATTTTTGTTGCCAGATTCAGTTGTTTTCATGTTATATCTTTCATGCTGAGATCTGAAGTTTCAAGACGAGATACGAATATGATATCTAGTTAATGGTTTATAACTCGTGGTGGTTTGATGCATTCATCTTTTTTTTAAATCTTCAGTTGCTGGATATCATTTGGGTCATTCTAAGAGCACTGTGATCTAGCTGATGACAAATGATTGCTGTTCATGTTTCACGTTTCTATATCATTTAACAAGTAATCATCTTAATAATGATCTCTCAAGGCACTGGTCTTCTAACTAGTCAAATCATTTTAGTGCTTATCTTAATCGTGTTTCGTGTCTCCCAACCAACTGGTCGACAGTTGGTCTTCATCATCTCTCAGGGTCTACCCCCCTTAGCCGTGGGAGACAGGTTTAAACAGAGGGATCGGGGATCAGAGTGACAGCCCCCGGTCTGAGCGTTGTCGTGCCAATACGCGCGACAACAAGTCTCTTACATGTAAGTACAATTTTGATGCTATTTTCTTTTACTTAGTCACATACATTGATCATGGGATTTTCCCTATTTTAGGGCTAATTGTTGCATGCATTTACTGCTTCATTGTGGAATTATGTTTCTATATAGCATATCTCTGTGTGTGGGCCATGTTTGTTGAACGAATTTTCCTAGAGATCGAAGTTATCTTGATAAGCCATCTTTATTTGCAAATGAAGTATAAACATTTTAAGGTCACTCTCCTTTCGCCCTAATGCTAAACAAATTTTCCCTTAAAGCCTCCTTGAGCTAAAACCGAGATCCACTCTCATAATTCTTCTTGACTCCATATCCCCCAAAGGAATTAGGCATTGATTTGCCATAAGATGATTACCTTAAAACCTATTTTTCTTCACTTTTCCCCCTTTTTCTAGGTCTAGCCACGTTGGGCCACCTAGGGCATCATTTCTCGATAAAATAGCCATAGAAAAAGTTCAATCTCCTGGCCTCTACTGCGCTGGTGTGTCCTCGAGTTCTCCAAATTTGAAGAAATTCCGATGGTGGGATTGCGATATATCCCAAGCCCTAGCCCTGAGACCAAACTTTGCCATGGTGTTCTCTAGGCTAGTACCTCATAGGATCAATTTGGCACCTCTAAGAGGAAACCCTTGTTTTGATCCTTTCCCCTTACTTGTTTAGGTTAAGATCATCATTGGTTGCTAAACTCCCTCCCCTTAACCTAACTTCGGTCCACTTGGTTTCGTGTGGTCCCACACCTTTAAAAAGTCAATTCTTCAAAAATCACTTGGGAAACGAAGTTCAATAAGGATTTTAGGGTTTTGGAACCTCCTTTAAATTCACACTTCTTGAACCTAGCACTTAAATCATCATCCCTTTATCCTAGAAAGCTTTGTACCTTGCTTAAGAAGCAAGCAAGTCCCATTCTTGAGCCTCCCCTAAGAAAGGGTCCCCGAGATGACTTCACACCAATTTTAGTTTATCTATCATTTGTAAGGGATTCTATATATATCGGGTTTCCTCCCATCGGTGAAAGTCCGTAAAGAGTAGGAAGCTTTAGTTGTGGTGATAATGGGCTTTAGCTTCATTGTTTCTCTTGACCTAGCAAGTGCCCCTCTAGGACCCCATGCTAGTTTGAACGGTAATAGTCGCACTCCCACATCCACATACATTACTCTCCTTCCATTCATTGTAGCCCCATTCATCTTTTTTTCCCACCTAGGTCCACATTTCCCCACTGGGTCCACATAGGGTTGGCCTCCCCTTCCCGTTGCCCACACCTTGGGTCGGGCTTGAAACAATGCCCCAGAGGTTCATACAGCTGAAAAGAAAAGTAAAAGCATAATTGGCCACATTCAACAAGAAAATGTACCACAAAGTGCAAAAGATGGTCGAGACAAACACATTTAGCACATGGGAAAAAGCCAAATACATGAGCTCTACCTCATACCCATGGCCATCACCCTGGTTCCTATAGACCCTAGATGAGCCTCTTTTATCATTCAGGAACCCATGAATGTCCCAACCCCAGGTGGGCAATGAACCGCCCCACCTCAAAGGGGGTATCCACTCCTATACTTAAATATCATGCTCTTACTCCTTCAACCTCGAGTAGTTAACCAAAAAAAATCATAAAAGGCAAAAGGAAAATGAAGAAGGGTGGAAAAATCAAGGTCGGGGTGACTCATATACCACGATTGCTCCCTCCTATACATTATATACCCAAGTGTGGGCTTCCCCTTTATTAGCGACCTTTGTACCTTGGCATGTGACCCAAGATTGCCCCCTCCATCCCCATTCCGTTCCATCACTTTATCACGTGCCACCACCATTTGAAGGATGTACCTTGGACATATCGTCTCCTTTAAAAGTAGAAACCACCTAATAGGGCACTTGTTTAACCCCCTTGAAGCTTGGAGACATTAGCACATGCCAAAGCCCACTATGGAAGGGCATGCCATAATGAAATGCCCACCTATTTTACATGGTTTGTAAGCTCTTTAACTCGATTTCTTTAAATGACTTGTACTGGAATGCAAGGGGATGCTTTGGATCTTATGCAGGATTACAAATGGTCTCCATTTGGGTTTGGTTTCCCTATACAGGGTCTTAGCCCTCCAAAGGGCTACATCAACACATGTAGGGTGTGTGTAGAGATCCATGGGCCTCCACCACAATCAACAACATTTCATGGATCCCCAGAGATGTTCAGAGATTGCTCTAGTTTCATCATTGGACGAGGAAGATGCACCTGGTTCACCATGCCCAGCCAACCCCACAGTTGTATTATGCACTTGGTAGATGACCAAGACTTATATGCTAATGTGGTATCACTTACATTATCATTTGAGCCCTTACAGTTGGTCTATAGGCATCTTCGATCTATTTGGAGACCCATGAGTTTACTTGTGTGCCCCCACACCCATTGGGTGCACCACATGTTTATTATTTGGACAACAAGGGGCCAACCCTTTGTCCACTACTTTTGGGACTCCTATTCATCATTATGGTACATATGGACTTCATCAAGATTCTTAGAAGACCCAACGATGTGTATTATTGATCATTCGACCTCTTAAGAGGCTTATTCTTTTGTTTATGAGCTAGTTTGGTGGGTTTGTCACCAAAAGTTAGTTATTTTGCACATAATTTTATTCTAGGAGCTTATGTAGGCCTAATTAGCTAAATCGAACTCCTTAGAAGTGTATAAATAAAAGTGATGATGATTCATTTTAGCATCATCACTTGGATTGGACTTATATCTCTCTTGAGAATTTCGTTATCCTTCTTGGAGGACAAATTGTGGAGCATGGAATGAATTTTGATGTTTGGATTATTTTCTCTTGTCTTGGAGCTTCTTGATTGGCAAATTCTTGATGGTTGGATATACTCTTAATACATGGAAGTCCAATTTAATGCTATTTTCTTTTCTATTCTTGTCACATACATTGTTGTTGGGATTTTGCTATACTAGGGCTAATTTACTGCATCCATTTATGCATATGTGGGATTTTGTTATCACATATGTTGGATTGGGATTTTATTATTTTCGGGCTAATTGTTGCATGCAATTATTGCTTAATATTATGGAATTGTCTCTATTATAACATTCTCTCCATGTATGGGCCATGTAGTGTGAATGAAATCTTGTAGGGGTAGAATTTGACCTTGATAAGCCATTCCTCTTGTGCATTTGAAGTATAAAAGTTGCAAGATTTCTTTCACTTGACCTAGAGGGTTTGTGAAGTAATTTTGAGGCCTCCTTGATTGGGAACCAAGAAATCTTACACATAATCAACATAGACTCCATTGTACCAAGGATTAAGGCACTAATCTACTAAGGGTGGTCACCAAAACCCTTATTCTTTCACGTTCTCCCAAGTCTAGGTACGTTGGGGTGCTTAGGGCATTGATTTTCCAACAAGCTAGCCACTAAAAAAATTCAATCTCCTAGGGTCTCCTGCGCTGGCCTTTCCTATAGCTCTCCTCCAAATTTAAAGACATTCTGACAGTAGCGTTGGGAGAAAAGCCAAGCCCTAGCTCCGGGACCAAAACTTGCCCTATCATCCCTAAGGCTAGCACTTCCCAGGGTCAAACCAACATCTTTAAGAAATTATATTTTCTTTGATCCTCTCTCCACCTTGTCTAGGGTAAGATTATCATTGGTTGCTACATTCCTATCTCATACCCTAGACTGGGTCCACTCGGCCCTGTGTGGTCCCACTCCTTTGAAAGGCCATTCTTCAAGAATCATCTGGGATACCAATTCTAACAAACATTTTAGGGATTGGGAAGCTCCTTCACAAGTCTTATATCATAAGCCTAACCCTCAGATCCTCTCTTCCTTTCCCTAGATTACCTAGTACCTTTCTTACAAAGCAAGCAATCTTTATCCTTTAAATTATGGGAAAAGGTTATTTGTGCCACTCATATCCATTGACTTATCCTTCATTAGTGACTCCACACATACCAGGTCTCCTCCCATTGGTGAAAGTCCGTAAATAGAAGGGAGCTTTAACTGAGGTGATAGTGGGCTAAGACTCCATTTGTTTCCCTTAGCCTAACACTTTCCATTTAGGGATTCCCCCTTAGGTCTCCTGCTAGTTTGAGTGGTAATAGGCCCCCGTAACAAGGTATCGATCCATGAGGTGGGCTACTCAAGGATCCTTCCCATTTGTAGTAATTAGGGGCTACAACAACAAATCTCCCCACCTCACTCATGGGGGTATGTCGGCAAACATGGTGAAGTCTTCCTCCAGCCTGGAAGACAGCCTATCAATCCCTGTTGTTGCTGCTTGTTGGTCCTAATTCTCCTCCTTGTCCTTCTTCCTAAGAGGACACTGGGTAATGTAGTGACCAAGCTCACCACTATGAAAATTCGGTGACTCGAATCCCTACTGCATGAACTGATTAAATTTCTCCTACTTATTAATTTTTAAATCAAGTTATTTATAGTGTTACACAGTAAACATCAAAATAAAATCTATTGTAGCCTTCACAACATAAATACTACAAAAACAAAATACTGCATAGGAGAAAAATAAACACACGCAATTACACCCTTGTTTTTGGACCAATGTCCTCAGAAAAACCCAGCTTGGGAAAATCGGTGCAACAGTTGAGGGTTTTATTATTATGCAGTAGTAATCTGAGTACAAATCATTAGATGCCCAAACTGACAATCTGATACAGAGAATAAACTGGCAAAGAGGTAGTGAGAAAAATCTCACGCTGTCACTGGCGATCTGAATCTGATCCAAGCTCTAGATGGCTAGTCCCACACTGCCTTTACGCAGTATCTGCGTCAGCCTACACATATCTGTGTCACAGCCTCTAGGAACTATGCCACCTCCTTCTTTGATATTCTACTAACTGGAACTTCGACCCTCTGGCCCTCTAGTCTCACACCCCGACTTCTGGCTCTAGATCTCCATTGCTCCCAGCAAAAATATGGATTCCCTCTGCGTGGCGCTACGTTGCCTCTCTGAAGCTCTCTTTGCCTTCTCTGCCTTGCACTCTTCGGAACTGGAAAATGCTCCTTCGGTCTACGATATCTGCCCCTCACTGCAAGAAGATCGCCCAATTTCTATCTGGCAACTCAGCGTTGCTACTCTTGAGAAATTTGATCTTTAGATCTCACTATCTCAGTGTGTTCTCCAAGTGCCATCAAGCTCTTTCTTGTAATCTCTCGTTGGAGCACCAACGGCCAAGATTAAATCATAATCAAGGGCTAAGATTAACTGGGAGTTGATCCTCTTCTTTATCTAGAAAATTTGCACTAGATTTAATTAATACCCTTTAATTAATCACATTTCCTAAGTTTAGACTCAGGAATACATTGAAAATGATTAATTATTTTAATTAAACCATCTCAAGGTGTAATTTTCCCAAACGATTTCTAGGTCTTGGAGAATGCATGTGTCTTAGCCTCTCTGCAAAATCTCGAGGCTAAAGCACATCCAATGCTACAGAAATCAACAAATACGAATGAGCAAGTAAATCCTCTTCTTTATCTAGAAAATTTGCACTAGATTTAATTAATACCCTTTAATTAATCACATTTCCTAAGTTTAGACTCAGGAATACATTGAAAATGATTAATTATTTTAATTAAACCATCTCAAGGTGTAATTTTCCCAAACGATTTCTAGGTCTTGGAGAATGCATGTGTCTTAGCCTCTCTGCAAAATCTCGAGGCTAAAGCACATCCAATGCTACAGAAATCAACAAATACGAATGAGCAAGTAATCAATATATAATATAGTATTAAAATGTAACTGCCTCATGAACATAATTGTCTTCAATGAATTTTCTTCTCCACATTTCATTGTTTAGATTCCATCCCATTATTATTTTTAATATTTTACTGCCCTCCAAATTGGAGGGCTTGACCATCTATGATCAAACTATTTCTTACTATTGACTTCCTCAGAAAATATGGATATCCAAACCACCACTTTACTGTAATAGAAATATGTCTAAACATGAAGAGCATACAACTTCTTGATCTATAAATCTCCTCTTATACTTGAAGATGACAAATTTTCTGGACAGTTACATATCACAAGCTAAATATCATAATGTAGTCATTCAACCCTCTTCGAGCAGCCCTCAATTGTTTCTTTGAAATGACCTTATTGCAGTTTTGAATTTAGTTACTTTGAGATAGTTTGGATGTGCATAATTTCTTTGAACTAAATCCTGATTTGCATGCTCATTATGTGTCTACTATTAATTATCCCCAAGGCACCTAATTTTACAGACAAACATGAAAAATATAGTCCTTTTGTTTCAGTCTTCATCCTTAATTTCTTGTACTTTAAGGGGCATATTTATTTAAGGATTTAACTATTTTTCCCTCAAAACAGGAAAGTGTCTTCAAGAATTGCCTAAATTTCAAATTTGAGCAGCCAAACGAGCAGGCTTCCTATTACAGTTCGTTACTTCTAGAGCATCGGATGTGGCCAATTAATGAATTCCTTGAAGTTCTTCCGCATATTGAACCGGATGACCTTGTAAAGTTTTTTGCACGGATAACTTCACGGACTTTCTTTGAATGTTATGTTGCAGGTTCGGTTCGCTATCCTTGGTATTTACATTTTTTTTTTGCACCTGAGAGAGGAAACATGGATTTTGTGTTACATATGATTATATCTTTTTACTGCAGGTAATGTGACATCGGAGGAAGCTGAGCTCCTGGTTCAGCATATTGAAGAGTCTTTGTTTAAGGGCCCTGGGGCTCCAAGCAAGCCACTTTTTCCATCTCAGCATGTGGAAGAAAGAATTATCAGACTAGATTCAGGCACAAGTCATTATTATCCTGTTGAGGGTCTAAGTGAAAAGAACGAGAATTCTGCGTTGCTTCATTACATTCAGGTAAATCTTCAAAACACTCTTTCATTTATGGCATCGCCATTCAATTTTAGGGTCCATGTTATTCCTTCTTGTGGTTACAATTGTTTTATCATTGTTCTGATTTTGCTTTTGTTTATTAGCTTTTTTTTCTGATTTGGCTTTGCAAAGAGCTAAAAACAGGGAACTAATGGTCTGATAGATTATTTTTAGTCTCGTAGATTTTAAAATATCATTTCATTATTTCCAACCTAATTTAATATTAGGTGTTTTTTTGTTTAAATCTACACATATTTTTATGTGATTTTAAGTGTTACTTTTCTATCTAGTTAAGTTTTTTATCTTTGTCTCTTTGGAAAGAGATATTGTATTATACATTGTTTACAATTCATTGACATGTTTACTAACAACATGACCCACAATTTAATGGAGTGCTTTAGTTTCCTTCAAAAATGATACAGGAAGTATTGTTTACGAACTTGATATTTGTGTCATTGTTTAAGTCATTTCTTGTGCTTCATTGTCTTTTCTTTTGTTATTTGGGAGAACGCATATGTAGATTGGGATATCCTGTTTTACTTATGTTTCACTTTCTATGTGATTATTTTTCTTAGAGATTTGATTGTTTTATCTTGAAATATTAATATTATTTTTATTTTTATTATTATAAAACATATCTGTTGTGTTACATTTTGATATCATTATTTATGTATTTTGAAGGAAAATCTTTTTTATTACATTTAAATATTATTATTTATAAATCTTTTTCATTACATTTAATTATTATTATTTTTTTAAAGAAAATCTTTCGTACACAACCACTTGAAAATATCACTTTTCTATGTTATTATTATTATAATAACCGAATTGCCAAAGCACTAATAGACGGTAAGAAAGAAAGAAAGAAAGAAATTATTTTAACATCCACGAGGCTAAAGATAGCCTATGGGACAAATTGCTTCTTCATCTGCTTGATGTATTCGGCCCTTTTTCTGTGAAGCTTCACAATAAATGCTTCTAGCTTCTCGACAAGCCCCTCATTAAATAGATTATTCCAAGAGCTTGCTGCAAGCATATTTGCATAACTTTCCCTGTCGTCTTTGAAGGCCTCACATTTTAAAATGAAATGTTTTTCTGTTTCCACTTTTCTAGAAGAACAAAAATTGCATACCCTTTTCTCCCACACTTCCTTTGGCCTTTTCTAGCGCCTTGTTTCACAACGGAGTTGATGAGAATTAGTCCTTAATTGAGCAATAAGAATTTTGGATCTCCAAGAGATA
This sequence comes from Pinus taeda, assembly GCA_000404065.3. Lineage (NCBI taxonomy): Eukaryota > Viridiplantae > Streptophyta > Pinopsida > Pinales > Pinaceae > Pinus > Pinus taeda. The sequence continues at coordinate 7,566 of APFE031166512.1, read as the reverse complement.
TTGGCCTCTATGTATGCTTTTGGTTGATGATTATGAGTGGGATTAAACACTTCAATATAGTAATTTTTCTTTCTTCCTAGCTCCTTATCCCAAGTACATTTGTGGAACTTTTCCATAACAAAAGCTTTTATCTCTTTGTTGTTTATGGAACACGCGTTCAAACAAATACCCCATTTACTAAACCATTTGTTATTTTGCTGCATCCAAGTTTTTTTTGCTCTTGCACAATTTATCACTAAAGACAACCTTAGGCCATCTACCATCTTCCATTTGCTCAATTTTTTTTAAATACCTTATGACTCGCACCATAGCAATTGCTTCAATAAGAGCAGTTCTTGTTTCACTTAACAAGATATCATAAGGAACTGCACTTTTCATCTTGAATTTGTTTGTAATCAAACGCTTCCAAATTTTCTCAATTTGTCTCCACTGCATGTCGGAGGTACTGCTAGCCCATAGTTCACAACTATAGAGAATCACAGAAATCACTAGAAGCCCAAAAAGAGTTTGAGTGGTCTTCCAGTCCCATAACTTTGCCTCTCTACAACTATTTTGAAAAGCATAAAATGCTTTCCAACCCCCCAAAGTTCTTTTCTTTCTACAACCATTCCAGCTTAGATTTTTTTTGAAGTCAATCCCGAGTTATTTGTAATCCGCAACTTCTTCCAGAATGTTGCCTTCAAAGTAGAACTGATGCTGGTTATGTTTTCTTTTCTTAGAAAAGGCCACTACTTTAATTTTGCTGATATTGACTTGCATCCCCACACTTCTACAAAAATGCTCAAGGGATAGTAAGTGCTCTTGCAAACCAAGAGCCGATTTAGCAATCAGAATAAGGTCATCTGCATACAAAAGAAGCGTTATAACAAACTTGCACAAATAGATACCATCACCCCCTTGCGAATTTAACCACTCCTCAAGCTTGTCGATATATAAACCAAAAAGGGTAGGAGACAGTGGGCAACCTTGCTTGACCCCGATATTGCTTCCAAAACTTTCAGAAATGCCTGCTGAAGTTCTAATTTTGACTTTCACATCTTCATACAACCTATGCACAGCTGCTTTCAAATGTTTAGGAACCCCAAGTTCCTCCATTCTCTGCCAATGTTTATCCATAGGAACCGAGTCAAACGCTTTTCTGAAATCAACAAAGCAACAAAAGACTTCTTCCTTTTTCTCCCAAACTTTTTCAATGATGTGCCTTAAAGTTATGCAATGATCAACTGTGGAATGTTTAGGTCTAAAACCTGCTTTCCCTTTAGCACGCTTATCTCTTTCTTCTGCCCACTTGCTAATTTTTTCTTCTAGCATGCTTCCAAATAGATTTGTAAACAAAGGTTTTATCATGATGGTCCTATAATTGGAGGGATTATTGACGCCACCGCTTTTGAAAAGAGGTATTGCCAGACTAGTTGACCAATCTGTGGGGAGCCCTTGTTGTATGATGTTGTTGAAGATTTTTGTAATGTGAGGTGCAAGAATCTTTGAGCCGCACTTTAGATATTCTACTTGGAGTTCAGCTAAGTCTTTTGCTTTTCCAATGCCCAACTTCTTGATACCCATCTCTACCTCTTGTACTGTGAAGAGTATAGTATCAGTGTTGACCAAGGGGGGAGGGTCAACCTTGGGAACCTGCTCATAGGGTTGTATTGCATAATCAAACCATTTAGAAGCTGTAATATTATTTCTAATTTGTATCTTTTTCGGTTGGAACTCCTTCTAAAATAATTTGGGATTATTTTTCCCAAGGAAGATTAGTTCTTCCCTCCTTGAAACCATGAAATTAGCCTTTTTCTTGCTTAATAACTGCTTGTACAATTTGAGCTTTATGTTATCGTTGTTTGACTCTTTCCACATTCTCCTTGCCTTTTTACATTCCTCGTCAAACCAAGCATTAACCAGAAAGCAATTTGTTTTAGACTTCTTAATTTTTGTTCTTTTGCACTTTGCAAGTGCGCATTGAATTGAATGTGTTAATTCATGACTATGAAGGTTGTGAATTGTAAATTTTTCATTCTCAAAGAGCCTCTCTAGCGTCATTTTGAAGGTATTACATTTTTCTGGCATCAAAAGAATTCTACCCTGTGGGAGATTTTGTTGGACATGCTGAATTTTTTACTCTAATTGTTTTTTTCCAATCCAAGAGAAACATAAATAAATTGGCTTGTGATCTGATTTCAAATCCCGCAGCTGATCTCCAACCAAAAGTTCTTCCATTTTCTCACACAAACCATGCGAGCAAATTACATAATCTACCACACTTGCTCCATTGTAAGTATTGCAAGTGAAATTACCGAACTTTTCCCATCTAGTCAAGCCATTACAAATGACTAAATCAAAGGCCCCACATAGAGTAAGCAATTGTTCACCAAAGAGATTGCAGCCCTTGTCCTCTGAAATTCTTTCCCACTAATGATTACTTTCTTCTGTAAGCCAAATAAGGTCACAATAATCTTTACAACAAAGAATGCTAGCTTGCTCACTTGCAGTCCTAGCATTGAAATCACCCACTATAAGGACTTCACCTAGCTGTGAATATGTTGCAATATCCGCTTTTAAAGCTGCAAATGGATCTTTGTGGTCAAGCCCTCTACCTTTGTAGATTTTGGAAACCTGTGGCGCAAAATAGCATGCTGCAATTCTGATGTGGTTTCCATTTTATGATATTTTAAACCAAATGAATTGCTTATTTGAGTCTTCTTTTTCTAACTGAATAAGACGACCTTCTTTCTCCCTTACTAAAACCATGATACCCCCGTGCCCTTTCCCATTCCCTGCTGCCTTGTTCCACACTGCCATCTTCCAGTATCCTTCAAACAAAGGTGTCTTGCACCCTTCATGCTCATGTGTTTCTATGGGGCAAATTATGTCTCTATTTTCCGCAATAGGCCCTAACCCAGGTCCTCGTCTCCATGGGTAACCTCTGTACTTCCAACAAACTAATCTTAATGAAACCTAGGTATGACTTGATTGCTATTTATTTTGACATGCAAGACTCACATTTGAGTCTTTGTCCCTGTTTTCCCATACCAACCTTGCTTTTTGATTTCCTGTTGAAGAGTTTGTTGACTCTTCTTTATTACCATCTTGCTGCTCTGTTCTGGAAGGAGGTCTAGATTGCGCTATCACAGCTTTTCCTTTATGAATCCATGCTCTCTTTCCTTCATCTCTTGCTACCCTAACCTTTAAAATTTCCTCCCTTCTTTCCTCCTGTTGTTTTACAGTTAAATCTTCTTCTAGGAAAAAACAATAACCCCTCAAGAGATGTTTCTTGCTTAGAATAATATATTTATCACGCAAGCTAGGCATAATGACTTTTATGGGCCTGGCTCTCTCCCCGTTAAACTTACCCACCCTCCATGCTTGACATATTTGTCCTTGCCATAGCAACTTGTCTTTCAAGAAGTCCCTTGCAAGGTCAAGAATACATTCAGTTTTCCCATAGTCTTTCACCCCTTTAATAATTATTTTTGCTGCCCTACTTTGTCTTTCCTTGCCTTCACTATCTTGCATGTTGTCAACCTAAATATTTGTTTCTCCTTCCTTATTAGCAAAATTGCTAATAACTTGAGCCCAAGTTTTGGAAACCTTGGTGGAATCTCCTTTCGTTTCTTCTCTTGCGTTCTTTTCATGGTTGTTTATTTGGACAATCATTTTCCCTTTATCCTAGGAAAATTTCACATTCACCACCTCTATACTTTCCACTACAGATTTCTTTATGTTTTGCACATCCGCCTTCATGCATTGCCATTCTGTCTTCCCTATGAAGAGAGCTTCCTGTAGCAATGCCACTTGTTCTTTTAAAATTTTATTGCTTTCTGCTAATGCATTGATCTCAGCCATTATTATATGAATTTTATGATCTCTTTCCTGCCCTTTAGCTTCTAAAACCTCCAACCTTTGTTTTGCATTTAACAATTCTTTAACGTAAAGATCAGATGAGCAGGTGAGAGGTGTGGATGTGGGACTATATAAGACAAAATCATCAATGAATTTTCCTTTGGACTTCTTGTTGCCACATGCTTGTGGGGGAGACTTGTTTGAGTGCTTTTTGAGAAGGGCTCGATTACTTTTCTTTTGAGAACGTTTCTTCCTTGCTTGCTCCCATTTTAGACGAGCTATTCTTCGTTTTAAAATGCTCCGATATTGTTTGGCATTGACCCAAACCCACTTCCCAGCTTTGGCATATGAGGCAATTTTCACTTGTCCTAAATCATTTGTCTCCATATGTTCTAAAATTTCTGGTTCCTTAGTCATGTTTGAATGCATTTGCTACTGCTTGCTCGTTGCTCGATACTTCTGCTGCATAAAAACTCCCTGCTCTCACATTGTTCACTGCTCACTGTTCATTGCTCGCTGCTCTCACTGCTATCCACACTGCTCACACTGCTCTGCTCTGCTCATACTGCTAACCACACTGCTCGCACTGCTCTGCTCTGCTCATACTGCTGACCAGACTGCTCGCACTGTTCATCACACTGCTCAATGGTTGGACAAAAACCTCCAGCCAATTGATGTCACAAAGGAAGCCCCCCCCCCCAACAATCCATGTAAGTCGTCGATCTGTACCTGTTGATCGCAGTTGTTGGTTTGTTATTGTGTGTAGTGAGTTGCGAGACAAGAGAAAGGGATCCAATGTAGCCGTTGTTTTTGAGCAAATGATCTTAGTGTAGGACCGAGGGCGCACGTGGTGGACTGTGGATCTGTATCGTCAAACGTGACTATTGGTTGGGGACCTACACCGAGAAGTGGGGCATAGCTGCGCCAAAAGAACAAGGGACTAGGTCCCGTGGAGAGAGCTAGACTGTGAGCTACTGGAGTCGGAGCTAAGCCCATAGACCCTTTGAAGCTTTTCGGTTCGCCATTTTGACTATTGGCCAAGGAGGGCCAGGCTAGTTACATCAAACACTAAAGGGATACGCCACAGTGAAGCAAAGCCCTGACTTCTGAGTATGGTTGCAATTTGGGGTTTGAAGGTGGTATGACCAAAGCCGCCAAGAGGGTTTTCAATGGAGTAAACCAGGGCACCAGCAACTGCTGTGTCAAGTGTTGGATAATCAAGAGCAGCTAGAAAGGCTGCATCAAATAAATAGGGATGTCTCAACAGCTTTCTTCTTTTTTTCCTTTCTTCTTTGGTTATGATTATACTCATTCTTTTCAATAAGCTACTTTGGCATTTCATTTCTGCAATATTTAATCATACCTAGGTGCAAAATATAATTTATTATATGTTACTCTAAAATTGTAACTGTTTGAATCTTGTGAAGGTTGAACAAGATGACTCCAAGATGAATGTTCAACTAGAGCTTTTTGTTCTCAGTGCCAAGGAAACAGCCCATCATCAGCTTAGATCTATGGAGCAACTTGGTTATATCGTTTCGCTGAGTACACGGTAATTGGATGCATAGAGTTCATCAATGATTTTCTAGTTTGTGCCTTGTTAATTGTTTTGCTGACAATACTAACTTCAAGTTCAATTTATACGGCATCATTTTACTTTCTTTATCAAACTATTTAAAAAATTTAACGGCATCGCCTTTCACGACTTTCTTTTTGTGACAGGAATGATTCTGGAATTCGAGGAGCACAATTCATTATCCAATCCACTGTCAAGGTAATATAGTTGCTTCCATAGATGTGGTGCCTATTCATAACTCCCTTTTTTCTTTTTTTCTTTTTAATGTAACTGGATTGTTATCTAAAATATCATTCTATGTCCAATCTGTATTTCTTTCATTTCATGTTTAATTTATTATATTGTTTCTACAAAATCCACAGGACCCTGCACAGCTTGATCTGAGAGTGGAGGCATTTCTTAAAATGTTTGAGAGTAAACTACATGCTATGTCAGATGATGATTTTAAGGTAAATCTCTTCATCTATGACAGCTATCTGCTCTTTTCAAATCCACTTACACAAACAAGAAAGGAAGGTACGCTGAAAGCTTTTCACGAGGTTCAATCGTATTTCATAATGAATCCTACTAGTATTCATAGACTCTGAAAACACCCTCTCTGGTACCTTTACATAGCCAAAGTTTGATCAGTTTTGGATACTGGTTGAATATGAGGAAAAAAAAAAATCTTTCTATATATGCATTTAATAAATACTTCAGTAAATTGGATTTTAGAGCATGATCCATCTATGTCTGGTTCGGTAAGACAGTGTCTTCATTGCGGTTATTATGGATAAGATATATTGCTGAATCTAGAAGAACAGGATATTGTATATGCTAGTATTTATGGGACTGTCTTAAATAAATTAAGAGCTGCAATCTCACTTATCCAGGTAAACTACACGATCCTTCATTTTACCTATCTAGTCTGAAAGCACGTTAATGAAAATACTCTGGTATTCGGTAATTTTATAACAATAAAGTGTCTTACATACAAAATGTATCAAGTGTACATAACACATTTCTTAAAATGGAAACAAAACATACTCAAAGAACAAGAATCCTATAAGGAAAATTGTCTAATCAATGAATCATACTTAATTGGTGATGAGAAAAGCCAATTTTCTGCACTTCCAGAACTCGTTGTCTTTTATCCATGATACCTGACTTGAGGTTTCGTTCATAACAATCAACTTCTTGAGCTAATTTTTCATGCAATCTGAAACCTCATGCATAGTTATCATTAACATTAATAAGGTTGAAACCATTTCCATTGGAAAATGACAGGAAGGAAATTATAATGGTTTCAATGGAAAATGACGGAAGGAAATTATGTGTTATAATGATCCAAATTAGATTGAGAACAAACAAAGGTATACCTAATATCGTAGAAAGAACACAAAGATATAAAGAAAATTGACTTATAGTAAGAATTTAATGGTGAAAAACACTGTATATACAATACAATGGCTATAACGGTGATAGCCTATGTTACCAGAAACCAGAAAGGACAACGAGACAAGAAACGGAGTTCGAAGGTTTCACATTCAAGAAATGAGGAGAGAGGAAAAAAAAATACTTTAAAAACTCATTTTTCTAGAATTGTTGTTAAGCTTGAGCAATTATATTTATGTAAAATATTATATTCTTCCAAAACCTATAAAAGATGTCAATTTGTTCATTCCTAAAGTGTCAAGGAACCTTTTAATCCATGACGTAACCTACTCCATAACAAGTAATTTTCTTTGATAAATACTTGGGATGTGTTCTAGAGACAATAGAATTATTTTGTTTTTCGAATTTATTTTTTTCCATTGATTAAATGGAAATAATCTACTTAACATTGTATGGGGTTTTTGTTGGCTTATTTGGCCTATGGAATACCTCGAACACAATTGAAAAGAGTACAATTGCTACTAAAGGTGATTGGAATTTCTGTGTCTTGAGGGAAATAATGAATTATGTGTCCGATGTGATGCAAAATTCAAAACCCAACCCTTCTTCCTAGTAGTTTCAGTTTTATTACTCAACAGCATATTAATGAATTATTGGCTTTAGCATGCAACAACACAAAACACCAACAACAAATTAACAATTTAACAAAAGGAATTAAATACATCCTCCATCGAGACGCCATCCAGGCTTTTAAGTATATTATTATTATTATTATT
>APFE031166507.1:98100-111121 GCA_000404065.3 Pinus taeda | reverse complement strand
CCTACGCGCCTCAAAGGAGGTTTTCACCTGGATCTTCTTCTTATTTTTCTCTTCTTCTTTTTTCAACCCATTGACCACCTCATGGAGGTTTTCAATCAATTAGCCAATTGCAGGCTCCTCAAATGAGGTTTTCACTTGAGATTTTACTTTTTTCTCTTATTTTTCATTTTATTTTCTACCCTACGCTATTTGAAAAACAAAATAACTTTCAAGTATAAGAATACTTCCAATGGAGCCATGTGCACATCAAGATGACAAAGAAATTGATGTGTAGGCTTGAAATGTATGCTTTGACATGTACCTGAATTTAAGTGATCAAATGCTTTGACTTTTATGATATCAAGCACAATTGAAGAAGAGAGTATTGCTGCAACTTAGTGATTGTCTGGAACCATATTTCAATATAGTTGTGATGCCCCTGGTCCACTTGCTAATTTGGATCATCTTGGATGTCTTCTTCTTCCATGACCTTCAAATCTTCCTTTTTTTGTTGATTTTTCTCTTGAACACATGGAGGATTTGATCGTAACCATGAGGGATATTTCTCCATCTCTGCTTTTGATGTCTGCTTTTCATCAAGTGCAACCCATGATTCTTTGATCTTCTCTTTCAAATCTTCTTTTTCTGCATGTTGTCCCTCAATGGCATCAAGAGAATCATTTTTTTGTAATGTCCTTCCTGAGCTATGGTAAATACCATTTAGCTCAAGAGGAGATGTTTGGAAGTGTTGTACCTTAGCACTGTAAATGGGCTGAGCTACTTCATTGTGTGGGTTTGGAAATGGTGGTACATGTCGCTGAGCGGGAGAGCATATTTGAGATGGATGCGTTTGGGGTTGTGGTTGGGGTGGAGGTTAATGGTAGGGATAACATGGAGTTGGGTATGGAGAATATAGAGGAAAACATTAAGGATGTTTTGGATGGCTCCCATAAGTTCCTTGCCAAACTTGTTGGCAAAATTTGTTTTGGGGTTGAGATGGCCAATGTTGCTAAGGAAAGGGTGTGTTCCAATTACTTTGAGATGGATGCACATAAGATTGAAATTGTGAATTAGGCTCTTGCATTATATCGGGTTGAATAGGCCGCCATGGTCCTCTTGGAGCTACATAAGATCGCTGCATTGGAAATTGACTTATTCCATTGTCCTCTTGGTAAACTTTCTTCAACCTTGGTAATGAGTAGCAACATTTAACATCATGTGATTCTGCATGGACAACACAAATATCAACATCTTCTTTTTGCTCATTTTGTGTTCTTAACATTTTTACTTGTTCGATTAGATTGCTAGGAATTTATGTTTTAAATTCATCAAACAAATTTCCAAATTTAGCTTGACATACCGATCTTGATGCTGATTGAATTACTCTTTCCCTTCCTCTTGGAATGTGTTTGCATGTTTCACAATTTTTTTCAAATGATAATTGGTATACATCACCTCCACTCATGAGATCAAGGAGATTAATCCATTCATCCCTAATTGTTCTAAGTAAGAGGGCTTTTAGTGTGTCGGATCCTAAATGATGTAGTTTTTCCCTCTTAACATTATACATGAACCTCTGTATTATATCCTCAAGGCTTTCATCTTCTCTTTGATTCATTCTAAATATTTGTTCTTTAAGATCATGATCTTTATATTTTTCTAGAAATATCTTTTGCATATCACTCCATGGTCTTATTTAATTAGTCCCTAAACTCATGAATCATTTAAGAGCTTTATCCTTCAATGTTGCCAGAAACAATCTCAGTCTTTAAGTTTTTAATAAGTAACCATAAGATCTACAAACAATTTCAAATTCAAAGAGAAAGGTTTCTGGATCCTTTGACCTTAGACCATGAAATTTTGGAAGAAAAGATGGAGGGATGTTCTTCATGTGCACACTACCATCATTGTCTTGAATGAGAAATCTGAGAGGTTCTTCCTCATTGTCATCATCTCCATCCATTTATCCTACATTATTTTCCATATTCTTCTTCTACATGTAAAAGTGAATGGTGATGTGGCTCTTACTGCACAAACGTGATCAAATGGGGGGGGGGCGCGGGTGGGTTAGTGTTGGAGATTTTTTGTTTTTATGATTGAATGAAAACACTAATGCAATGCACTTTTCTATTTTTGAAATGAAATATGCCTAATGCAATTATTTTTTTGTTTTTGCAAAAAGTAAAAAAGAATGAATCAACTAGGGAATAAAACAATGCATACTTTGACACCTCCCCAGCAACGACATCAAAAAGTGATGAGCCTCGGTATTGCAACATGAATGTTGCAACTCCCAAGGCTACCAACTTTAAATTATCAACTCGGGGTTCGTACAAACTTAAGAGGTATCGACACTACATGTGCAGCATACAATGTGTTATTCCTACGCTATCATGATGTAATGAAGTGCAAATACTAAAATCAAACCCTAAACTAATTGCAGAAAATGAACTATAACGGAAACCCTAACCTATTACAAGAAATAAAGTACGAGGAAAGACACATATTCTAATTGCATAAAGATCATGAACTAAATGTAAAAGAAACCTAACTTAACCCTATTTATCACATGCGATGACTAATTGAGCATGGAATCTGATCTAGAGAGTGGTAACTGTTGTGTGCATGAATAAATATAAAATAAAATTTTCCTTTTTATCTTTTTACTTGAAAAAGGTAGATGCTAATCTTGCTTGGTTCTTTGGTAGGGGAGACAGGTGTGGAGGAAAAGGAGTACAATGGTTCAGATGGATTGGAGGGAAATTAGGAGCCTAATCCTAGCTTCTAGTGATGATTTTTCTCAATTCGGGCTCAAAACAGGCCACTACAGGTTTTCCTACAAGAAGTACTAGTTCCTACAGGATGTCTACATGATCCCCTATTTTATTACAAAAAGTAGTCTGAAAGCTTAGGAAGTGGTCTAGAAGGTGGAATGGAGCTTGGGAAATGTGGATACTGGAAGAATAAGGCATGGAGGTGGTGGACACTACCCAGAACTCAAGCAAGGGCTTTTAAGATGGTAGATTTGCTCAATGGAAATGACATTTATTGCTTATAAAACAAGAATTCAGATTGAGACTTTAGTGGACTTTGGTGACATGGTTGGATGAGGCGAGATGAGTTCTCCCTGCAATGTAGAATATCCTGCAACAACACACTTTATTGTTTGCATCTATCCACAAATTCCTTTATACATGGGAAATATTTATTAAATAACGGAAAATTACTAGTCTAAAAATCAGAAATTCGAGAACTAGTGAGCTAGTAAATCTATCAAATTCCTAACCTAATCAAGTGAAAATGAAATGGGATAAATTTTGTTATTAAACAAAATTTTTTGTGATCTAATGCAAGTGGAAACAACTCTATTGAAGCTCGTTAGCATGCTCTAAAAAATAGTAGAAATTTACTGTTCTTTGTTAAAAAGGAGTTCTAGAAATCTAGATTTGGGAATAAGAAGACTAATCCAAGTAGTTCAATGATTACTATGACCTTCCAAATCTTTTCAAAGGATGAAATGATGCCTGTGATCCTACAAAAGAACTTATATCAACCATTTAACCTAATCCTTCAACAAGAAATCATTAATACTAAATGCAGAAATAGAAAGAAACAAAAACAAGAGATGCATGTGAATAAGAAGTGAAAAGAAGAAAATAAAAGGATACAAAAGGGATTTGAGGCTCCTTGGATGGCCAAGACCAAGGAAACTCAGAGACCTATGGAAGAGAACAAGATTTAGAAGCTGAACATGACATCAATCTTCATTATTTTCATTAATACAATTACATCCCTGCAAGAAAATACAATGGAGTTGCAGAAATACGAGTTCTCTCGACAAGAAGACTAATAAAAATCTCTCCCTAGAGGAAAATTCGACTTGCTACTTATACAAAATGATTATGAATCATTCCCCGTGAAAGGAAGAAGCTTTTCCACACCAAAATCCCTTGATTAGTGGATCTGGTTCCCAATACTGGGAATCTGCATTAAATGGCAGGGAACACATTCCTAGATTTTCTCAATCATTGGAGTTCCACAATCTGTGCCATAATTCCATAATATCTTGTTAATTTATTATTTAATATTAATTCTCATGTAGTAGGGAGAAAGTCCCTAAATCATCTCCTCCTCCAAATCTTCACAATCTGCCAAATATTCTCATAATATCCCACAAAAATAAATAATATTAGGCACAAATATGAAATTATTCATAAACCTTCCTAATGAATATATTAAAGTTAAAAATACATTATCTAATGCAAAAAGAGAGGTTTAATGTGCTGAAGGATGGTCATAGGCCTTAATTTATGCTTAATTTATAGGCATGGGCCTTAACTTATGTCTAATTTACAGGCCCATCATATCACATCATGGATTGGTAATGGATTATAAACAAATTGGATTGCAGATTGTCACACTAGGCACATATATGGCTTTCTTTGGGTGGAAAAATGATTCCCATGTAGTTGGTGTTACAGAACATTTATGTTTATTGGATGCATTTATACATGCTACTCAGCCAAATCATTTAGAAAATCAAAGCCATTATAGAGAATTTTCTATTGTCAAGGGTGAAGGGTGGTAAAAAGTTTCATCTAGCCCGATTGGGTGAAATTACAAAGCAACAGGATTTTGGTGGATGTGGCTTAAAATACATCAATATTTTTAGATGAGCTATCTTGAGAAAGAGCTTTTGGTGAGCCATATCTAGAAGTGATATTTGGCAGACGATTGTAAAGGATAAATATATGAGAAATATGCCTTTTTTTTAATGGTTTAGGGTTGGACGTGTTTCTAAAAGGAATGGTTCATATATTTGGAATGGTTTTATGAAGAACAAACAGTCGCTATTTGGAAATCTCTATTGGGATATTGGATATGGTATTATGGTTAAAGTGGGGATTGAACCCATTCAAGGAATATGAGGAGCTCACGCTCTGCTTGTCTCACTCATCCAACTACTACATGATAAGGGCATATTCTTCTTATATCAAATTCAATAATACTTTGGTCTATTACAACTTTACCCCATATGGAAAGGTGATGCAAAGATAGGTCTATCTAGTGAAAATGTTGTTATTTGAGAGAGATACATTATGGATTTATAGATGGTTGGGATAACACTTACACATGTTGATGATAATCTTAGTTGGAATGATGTTCTTAAACAGGGACAATTAGTTGTTGTGGATATATACAGTCACATTACATATTCTCTACAGATGAGAGAGGAATTATCCTAGTTCAGGTATGTATGGTCTTGGTATATGCCTTTAAAAATCAAAATCTTTGGATGGCTTGTATGGAAAAAAAGATCCTCAAATGGGAAAACCTATGAAAAAGAGGATTTGAATGCCCTGGTAGATGTTATTTATGTAAGGGTACGGTTGAAAATGTTCTCCATTTATTCATCTAGTGCCCCTTTACCATAGCCAAGTGGATTCGTGTTTTGCAGTGTCTAAACATAAAATCGAGATGGTACTTCATGTCTATGGAGTAGTGTGTCAAATGGTGGATGCTACATTTTAGGGAGCATACGACTCTTCCTTTTTTTATTATCTAGGGTATGTGGTGGGGTAGAAATGCTTCAATTTTTTAGAATTATCCTTATGACATTGTCAGAATAAGCGACAAGATCTATGCATTCTACAAAGAATATGGATGGAAGATCCGAAGAGAAAAGTCACAAAGAACTTGGTTGGAGCTGAAAATGCACAATATTCGACTAGGGCCACCCAATAAGGGATTTGAGGGTGTGTTCCTTTAGAGGTATCACAAGTATTACAATATCATTTTGTTGGGGTTATGGCGAAGGGACAAATACAAGGGATGAGGTGGTTGTGTTGTGGGGGTTATTATACTATGCAAAGAGGCTTAATATAGAATCTATACATATTTTTGGTGATTCACGGGTCGTCATCGAATGTATCAATGGCAGGTCATCCCTTACTCCTCTTATGTTCAACTGGGTGGGCATGAGTTGTGAATTAAAGGCATCATTTCATAAAATATCCTTTGCTCATGTGTTCTGAGAAAATAATTCCTCAGTTGATGCCCTTTCCAAAAAGGTTCTCACAACACTACCTGCAAGAATTCACTATAATGTTCTCAATCATGGCGAGTTGTTGAATTTTGGGATGATTCCTTTCGTCTGATACTTGTGTTATTTTTGGTTCATAAGATGATGGTAGCACAAGTTTAATATTAGTTTATTTGGAGAGAGAGAGTTATATCTACTACCTGCAATATCTTTTGATTTTGATATCGTTGGAATGATCTTTATGTGCATTGGCTTTGTATAGTTTAGACTTTTATTTTTATTTTTATTATTTATTTATTTATTTTTCAGTTGATGACACTTTTTGAAGGGTTTATTCTCTCTAATGAAGTCTTCTTTATTATATTTTGATATAGATATGATGTAGATACATCATTCACATCAAAAATATGTAACTAGTTCCTATTTTTTAAAGTTAACCTATTTGTTTTTTTCTTTCCAAAAAAAAGGTTTATACTACCATTGTATGATTTAATTATAAGTAAAATTTGCATAGATGCACATAAACATCTAAACCTCACTGTGATATCCAATAGGAAAATATTTCTGTCAATGTAAATAATTGTAATTATGTTAATTCGCTAAGAAAAGGACACAAATTCCATGGCTTGAGGTATGAGATTGCTTAAGGTAATGAAGGTTTTAAATGAAAGACATGGGTTGGATGAAGTGGCCTTAAATGAGATGATTGCTCAATAATTTTAACCAACAAGAAAAGGATAGGCCTAGGTGTTATAGACATTTTTGGGCACTTCAACCCCAATCACAAATGTCCATAAACTGAGGGCTCCTAAGTCCCTAAAAGTGTTGCTTCACTGCCTAAAGGAACAAGGTCAACTGATTACATCATCTCCCAAAAGTTATCCACTGAAAAGTGCTCATAAATGGTCAAAACTGGACCATACTGAAAGCTCAATGCAGAGGGTGCGATGCATATCACCTTCCCAATGTACAGGGTGCGATGCATACTGATTTTCTCCTATGTAGGGTGCGATGGTCGGGAATGGACAAATGGCAAGGACAAAAATACGAGGTGGAAGATCATGGAATCTTCCAGAAGCTTCCACTCTGACACTTGCCACTCCATTTTCGACTAGGGATGAGTAAGAGATCATCATTCTCCAAGTGGAAGCAGGAACTATCAGAGAGAGGACACTAATCAAGATCCCAAAAGATGACTCACCTCTCTGTAATCATCTATATATGGATCCCTCATCACAGAGATTCGGAGGCTGGAATTTTGTATCTTATAGAGAAGTGTTGTTGGTATTCTGGTGTACATTCACAGTGTTGGGTGATCTAGCTTTGCTTGAGGTGAAGAAGGGCTTCTTAGGTGGAGGATGATTCTGGGTCAGAGCACATGGTTGTAATCTTCTTGCTACTTTTAATCTGAATAAAGCTATTCTTGTTTCCTTCCATATTCTTGTGTACTTGTTTATATATGCTTGTATATGGTTAATGCACATCTGATCCTGCCTTATTTATGAATTTAGATCCTTGTTTCTTGTATAGTAGTATGTTGCTGTGATTCTACAGGTCCTTTTTAAGCTGAGCAGACAAAGAAGAAGCGACAAAACTCTATCAATAAGGAGAGGAAATCGAGCGCAAGACTCAGGTTGGCCCTCTTGGTTGTCTTCTCATCTATTTTCATAAACGGAATCAATAGCAGACTTTGATTGTTTGTTTCTAAGATAGCCACCCATCTTAGTGGGAATAGCAGCATCTGAGTGGACATTATTCCCATGTAACAAAATGGCGACTCCGTTGGGCAGCGACTAGATTACTTGTTAGCCTATTTATCCTTGTTTCTTTTATAAATATGCAGACGGAGCCTGAAGTCAAACGAGCTAGCCTTCGAACTGCATTTGTTATACAAATGCAAAGTAGATCAATGCTGCTTCAGTCAATCTCCGTGTTTTGTTTATGAATTAAACAATAGATCTGCAAGCAATCTAATTGCCTTGAGTGGTGGCTCTAGTAACCTCTTAGATCACCCCTGTGTTTTACATACATTGATCTTTACTTATTCAGCTTAAACACCTGAACTAGATTGCAAACTGTGAGTGAAATCTCGTTCAAAGTCTCACACTGTAACCATCGCACCCTGTCTTCAAGGCAGCCTGTATGCATCGCACTTCCCGAATGGAGTAGGTCCGCTGCATACTAAGTTCACTGTGTAACAGGTGCGATGGTCAGGGAGGATTGAATTTACCCTCCGACTGTGGATTTTTCTCACTGTTTTCAGTCTTATTCAAGAGTTTTGCTGTCTGTAGTCAATGTACTTCTATGAAAACCCCCTTCTCTTGCATTATCCCGCCTCATTAGTGAAAATAACTATAAATGTTTTTTTATGTATTGTGCATCGTTTTAGTTATCTTCTGCAAAAAGTAGCATAGTCGAACTGTCGTCTCTAGATCTGAAAGTGTCGTAGCTGTCGTTTTCAGTTTTAGAAAGCAATTCCATTGTTTGGGATAGTTGATTATACAGTTACTGTTGCATAGGATTTGAATTATTAGTTTTAAAGTGTCGAAAAGCAATTTCCATTTCAAAATTGCAAAGTGTCTCTCTTGCTTTCACTTCGTTTTGAAAAAGAATTTTGTTGAGTACTGTCTCTTTAAAAGTAATTCAGTTTTACACATAGCTTTCTTAACGTCATTCACACATTAAGAGAGCTGAAAAACAAATACATGCATGTGCATTTGCATTTTGAATGCTTGGCTTGATTTATGACTGTGCATTTAGCATGTGCTCTGTGCTATGTGAAGAAAAGATGCTTGACTTTCTTCCCTTTAGTAGCTAGGATTTTCATTGCTGAAAGAAGATAAAACGTTTGTTTATCATCTTAGACTGCATTTTAGGAATTATATATACATCAACGTAGCGTGAACCTGAAAGGCCAAAAAATACTGTTAAGCAAGTATCAAATTAAAATAAATTCAATGAATCTAAACAACGCTTTGGAAACTTAACGCACAACATCTTAGGTCTAGGCTTAGAGGACGTATTCCGACGTCGTTAAAACTGGGTAACTGTTGCTTTTAGTGGTTGGTTGGTGATTCCTCACTCTGAGATGGCAAAGTGCCAGTTACGGATGTGCTCCAGTACCGTTCAAGTATATATTGGGAGGACCACAAATAGGCATACATTTCTTTATCCTTAGAAAGCTGTGTTCTACCGGCCTTATTCTTATCGTAATGCACGAACACAAACATTGGGAAGATTTGACGTCCGTACCGTAAAAAAGTATTTCTGCAGTTCTTACGATTGGTTGCAATCCCTCTGCCTAAGGATCGTCCAGAGAAGTCCATTTTTCTCCTTTCTAGACACCTTAAAGGGAAAAGGTCCTCTGAGCCAACTTTGTCACTTCAGGGCTTTCAAATAAAATCGAAGGCGACTAAAGTCATCTTTTGTTTTTCTCGACTCTTTAAAATTGAAAAAACAAGTTGTGTCAAAGCGTCTAAAATTCATTTAATTTGAAAAAAAAATTTCCCTTTATTTTGAGTTGATCAAGTAATCTGCAATCATGGAAGAAAGTCATTCAAAACCCCGTCATTCGCGGAGACTTATGAGTCAACCGTCGTTGACTCCGGAAGCGAAACCATTCCGGACAAAGCGAACTCGTCTAACCGGATCAAAGTCCCCTAGGTTGGTTGGAGCAAGCACTCCAACATCCTCAGAGACACCGATTACTCCGAACATTTCTGGAATCCTTGCCTCTACAGAAGAAATTCCGCAACAACAAAAGGACATTACAACTGATCCTAGTGCGATGGTTAACACTTCTATTCCTGAACCGGCTCTGTCTACAACCGATTCGGAAGGTGTTACTCCCCAACCGTCTGCTGATGCAGAACTTACATCTTCTTCGGCACCAGAAATATTTTACGGACCTGATGGTGTGCCTCTTCCTCCTAGATTGATTACCATAGAAGAGATCGTGGAAGATCCTCCATCTAGCACTCCAACAAAACTTGGAGCCGGGATCGCCCTATATCCTTCTTCATCAGAGAATATCCACTCACCCTCGGAAGTTCATGAAGAATCACTGAGGAATCCCTTGGATAGGCTTAATATGTCTGAAAAACCGTCAACATCAAGGACTGTGTCACTCGACACAGCGACAGTGGAAGCTCCTTCTGCTATTCCGACAATGTTCGCCGGCGTGCCATCTGTCCCAACTAGCTTTCAATCGCTGGATGGAGTCCATCCAGGGACTATTTCGATAGTATGGACTATTCCCATTTGTTCGTCCAGAATTATATCTGGAATCTCTTACGTTGAGTCTCGACAAATTGATCCGTCACAAGGTCCATTTGGGAAAACTGGTCCCCAAAGGAAAATTATTCATTTGAGCACTGGATTACTGTTGTATGGAGGGCCATATACCCTTTCATTGTCTTCCCCAGAAGGACAACCATGCGTGAGTTCGCAACAGAATTTGGGTTATGCTGGAATCACAACTAACGGTTGGGTACCAGTGTTGTCTCAACAACCAAGAGTTGTATGCTCAATACAACAAAGTTCGCTTATGACAAACATCCCCACTACGCCGGCTATTGTGGTAGTATCGCAAGTGCAAGCGTCACCAGTTGTATGCCAACCTCAAGTTTTGCAGGTTGCAATACAACAATCTCTTGTACCTCTGACACAACCACAATCACCCACTAGTGGAATGGCACAGGTTCAAGCAGGGAACACCAATCCCCATCTTGGTCAAACAGTCAGTGCTGGACAATAGTCCATGGCTTCACAACCATGGCTAGTGCAATACCAACAACCGCAATTCCAGCAGGCTTACCAAGGATATGAGCAACAAATATTTGCAAGTAATGGGCAGCAGTATCAACAATATAATGGTTATGCCCATCAACCTTACCAAAGTTACCAACATCAAATGCATTATGCTGGTATGAAAAGACCGACTGCTCAAACGATTCCATTTTATCTTGGGTATGCTCAACCAAGCCTGAATCAACAGTTGCCCTTCATGGCAACTCTAGAGTTACCGGATCTAAGTCGACTAACGAACAATCCAATTGCCTACACCCCTTGGTGGTCGGCGGTTCCGCATAAAATTTCGTCGGATATTCCTAAATTTAATGGAAATCCGGGCGAAGACCCATCGAATCATGTGATGACCTTTCATCTATGGTGTTCTTCAAACACTCTCAATGATGATTCGATTCGGCTTCGCCTCTTTCAGTGCATGTTAACTGGTCCGGCAGCAAAGTGGTATATCGAACTTCCTAGAGCTTCTTTTGATAACTTCAATACCCTAGCCACAACCTTTTTAACCCATTTTCAGTTACTTATCAGGTACGAAACAAGAACTGAGCTGCTTACCAATTTCAAACAAACGACAGCCACTCACATATCCGATCATATTCATGAGTGGCAACATCATCGTAGAATGGTAAAAACATATGTTCCTGATCAGCTATTGGCTGAATGTTTATTAAGTCACTGTTACCTGCAATTACAGAAGATGTGGCAAAGGGGGGAGTCATCACTGAAGAGCAAGTTATTTCTCATGCACAATATCTAGACTTGATCTATACTCAGTCTGGCATTCTCTACGATAAAATCCCTGACGCTCCTAGACCAGAATTCTCCGTTCCTCCGCCTCCTAAATCAAACAAAGACTCTCATGCCGACGATGGTGTGATAGGTATGACAAGCACTAAAACTGCAAAGGCCACATCAAAAAAGGCCCGCACGGTTTCGAGTCAAGATGCAAATGAGGAATTTCTAGCCTCATAAGTAAATGTCTTGTTAACAGACAAAGACAAAGAAACCAAGCAACCGGGAGGCAAGAAGAAAAAACAAGGGAAGAAGAAAAACTAGGGAAACTCATCTCCTAGAAAATCTTTTGCAAACCCTTCTGGGAATGTGAAACCAAAAACTCCATGTCATATATGTGATGAGGATCACTGGACCAAGGAGTGTCCATATAAAGAAGAACTTAGAAAATCTTTCAAAAGTTCAAAAACCTCGGCTGTACTGACGGATCCGTTTCCAAACCCAGGAACAAATCTGGTTGCTAGCAAAAATGCTTCCCCGTCCCAAGTGTTAATGTTGTCAGTCTCGAAGCAACTGAATGATGCTCTAATAATGACAAGGAGTAAAGATTACGAGAATCCACAGATGTTGAACAACAAGGATAATGATCAACCTAGTAGTTCAACAACGACTTCAATAGAAGTCATGCCACCCATCATTCCTGAATTAACAATAAAACCGCCAAAGGGAGTAGTACACAAATCGACGTTTAATCCTCGTGCCCGAGCAGCACAACACAGTAATATAGTGGAGGATTTAGCTCAATCGCCATCCGTGATGTCGACTCTTGAAGTACTGCAAAATTTCCCCTCCCAAAAGCAAGCTTTATTATCAGCAATAGGTGGGATTGACCCAATGGATTCCAATCTTGTATCTTTTAAACATAAAGGATACGACCCTCAGTTACCAGCTCAACTAGATTTCCTCATTCAAGTGAAAGCCCTCAACAAAACTGTTCTTAGAACAATTATTGATGAGGGGGCATCAACATGTATCATGTCGATGAGTTTCTGGAAAACTCTGGGGTCTCTGTCTTTGTCGTGATCATCGACAACATTAAAAGCATTTGATGGACGAACATACACCCCGTATGGGATACTAAGTAACTTGCAAGTAGAACTGGGGGGAAAAACAGTAGAAATCGATGTTGAAGTCATCGATGGAAATTTTGATTAGATCATCCTATTGGGAAGACCCTGGATATATACCATGGCAGCTGTTGTGTCGACCTACTTTAGGAAAATTGCATTTCCTTCCCAAGGAGGAATTACAATCGTTGACCAACAAACTTTTCTCCCCAACAGTTCGCAAGTTATGGGAAGCATTCCAATGATCCATGGAAGCCCTAGCATGCTTCATAATATCGGAGTAGGCCTACTAAAAGACCCTACGTTAATGGGAACCTTTACCCTACCACCTCCT
>APFE031166507.1:72853-85384 GCA_000404065.3 Pinus taeda | reverse complement strand
AAACTGAAGGCTCTTAAGTCCCTAAAAGGGTTGCTTCATTGCCTAAAGGAACAAGGTCAACTGATTACATCATCTCCCAGAAGTTCTCCACTGAAAACTGCTCATAAATGGTCAAAACTGGACCATACTGAAAGCTCCATGCAAAGGGTGGATGCATATCACCTTCCTAATGTACAGGGTGTGATGCATATTGTTTTGCTCCTCTGTAGGGTACGATGGTCGGGAATGGACAAATGGAAGGGACCAAATGCGAGGTGGAAGATCATGGAATCTTCCAGAAGCTTCCCCTCTGACACTTGCCACTCCATTTTCGACCAGGGATGAGTAAGAGATCTTCATTCTCCAAGTGGAAGCAGGAACTATCAGAGGAATGACACTAATCAAAATCCCAAAAGATGACTCACCTCTCTGTAATCATCTATATATGGATCCCTCATCACAGAGATCCGGAGGCTGGAATTTTGTATCTTATAGAGAAGTGCTGTTGGTATTCTGGTGTACATTTACAGTGTTGGGTGATCTAGCTTTGCTTGAGGTGAAGAAGGGCTTCTTAGATGAAGGATGATGCTAGGTTAGAGCACATGGTTTTAATATTCTTGCTACTTTTCATTTGAATAAAGCTATTCTTGTTTCCTTTCATATTCTTGTGTACTTGTTTATATATGCATGTATATGGTTAATGCACATCTGATCCTGCATTATTTATGAATTTAGATCCTTGTTTCTTGCATAGTTGTATTTTGCTGTGATTCCACAGGTCCTTTTGAAGCTGGGAAGACAAAGAAGAAGCAGAAAAACTCTATCAAGAAGGAGAGGAAATCGAGCGTAAGACTCAGGTTGGCCCTCTTGGTTCTCCTCTTATCCATTTTCATAAAAGCAATCAATAGTAGACTTTGATTGTTTGTTTCTAAGACAGCCACCCATCTTAGTGGGAATAGCAGCATCCGAGTGGACACTATTCCCGTATAACAGTTAGGTTTTTGGATGTTTAGGGTTTTCTATTGTTTCTCAATAATAAATAGGCCTTTGAGCATCATTGTAACACAATTCAGAGGCATGTAGCTGTCACATCTCCTCCCAGAGATAAGCTACCATCGCCCGAGCTAGTCTTATATCCATTATGTTTGTAAGCATATTTCAGTATTTGATATTAATGAAATGAAGTGTTGTTTTCGATGCATCTTTGTATTTATGGTTATATCTGTAATTTGTTGCGTTCCTATTTAAATTTGGATCACTATCTCCCCCCCAAACATACACACTCTCTCTCTTCATATCTATCTGTCTCTCTCTCCCTCCATCTATTTCTCTCTTCTTCCCTCTCTCCCTCTTCCATCTATATCTCTATTTCCCTTAGTCCCTCATTTATCTCGCTATATCACCCTACAAACATACACATTGTTTCTCCATATATATCTATATCTCTCTCTCCCTCTCTCTCTCTCTTCCCATTTTCTCCCTATGTCTCCCCTTCTATCTCTCTTCCTCCTACTCTCCTCTCTCCCTCTCTCTCCATCTCCCTTATCACTCCCTCTCTCTCTCTCTCCACCTTTCTCTCTCTATATGTATTTCTTCTTACCTCTTTCTCTCTCCCCCTCCAACTCCATCTATATCTCTCTTCCTTCATCTCTCTCCCTTTCTCTCCCACCTCCCTATGTCTCTGCCCTTTGTCCCTCACTCTATATCCCTCTCTCTCTCTCTCTCTCCATCCTCCAACTTTGTTGACTATCTCCCTCCCTTTCTCATTCTCTCTCCCCTTTCTCTCCATCTATCTTTTTTTTTTTTCTATCTCACCCCCAAACGTACACACACTCTCTCTCCATTTCTCCCTTGTCACTCCCTCTCTCTCTCTCTCTTTCTCTCTCTCCACCTTTCCCTCTCTCCATTTCTCCCTTGTCACTCCCTCTCTCTCTCTCTCTCCACCTTTCCCTCTATACGTTTTGAATTTATTCCCTCCCTATATTTTCCTCCAACTCCATCTATAGAGTTCCCTCTCTTTCTCCTCCACTCTCTCCTGTTCTCTATCTCTCCATATTTGTGTTCCCCATCTTTCTCTTACCTTTCTCTCCCTCTCTCTCCTCTTCTTCTCTCTTTCTTCACTCCTCTTCTCTCTCCCTCGCTTTATCTCCACCTCTCTCTCACTTTATCTCCATATCTCCCTTGTCACTCCCTCTATATCTCCACCTCTATAAATCTAGGTCTTTGTTCTACCCTCCCATATATATTTGGAACTAATATACATCCTAATATATTGTAATGCCCTACTTGATCCTATCAAGCTATTTTTGATTAGTGTTTAGTTAACCTATAGATATTGACTTACAAGTATTAAGTAATATTGGTATAAACTCACTTGTGAATATGTAAATTTATTTTACTCATATGACTTTAATTATTTGTTATTATTTTATTCCCAAGGAGTCTTCTCAAATAGACATTTGGATAAGATATGGTCTTCTCCAATTTATTTTTAAATTAAATTATCTATATTTCTATTCCCAATGGGTCTTTTCAAATCCACTTTTGGATAAGATATGGTTTCTAATTTATTTCTCAATTAAATATCCATATTTCTATTCCCAATTTGTTTTCTCATATTTAATTTTGGATAAGATATGGTATTCTCCAATTAATTTCCAAATTAAATATTCATATTTTATTCGCAAGTTGTCTTCACAAATCTACTTTGGATAAGATATGAGAAGGAAAGTCAAGGATATTAAAATAAAAGGATGAGGGGGTAGTCATGACATTAATGATAGCTGGTTGAGGTGGATGGGTAAGAGACATAAAAGGGAAGGAACATGAGAGGATAGGGGGAGATCCTTGGTCTTTGTTTTGGCATTGGGGGATTTTATTTTGGGAGGAATATGGAGAAGGAGAAAAGAGAGAATGGAAAGAACAATGAGAGAATTCAAACTTAGATCTATTGGAGAGTGTTGGTTTTAACTTGTATACACTACTGCTGGTTGGACTTGAGCTCAGAGGTCTAGGGAACCTGTGGAAGTTCCTTGGGCTAGGAAATCATTCCTAGTTGGTTGGGAGGTAAATTCAGTCAAGTAGCCCAACAAGAGAATCTCAATAGAATCAAGAGCATCCCACCCAAGATATTGATATACGTATTCTTCTATTTGTTGATTACTTATATAAATTGTTGCAAAAGAAATTTCTTACTTGTTTAATATGTTGTAAATAAATTTTACTTGTATATTATCATCAAATAAATATTAAGCTATAAATAAACTATTTTCCTTTTCACTGTGTTTAAATTAAAGAATAAATTTTGATTTAGTTAAAAGCTCTAGGATAAGTCCTCACATATGGCATAGAAGCCCAAATTCAAATCTGGCATCTAAAACCCACCAACCAGTTACAAAATTATATTTAAAAAAAAAATACGAAATAATATAAAAAATGATTTTTTTTAGAGAATAGAAGAGAGAAAATAATTGACTAATCTTTTGAGTGTCATTAGCTTCGGACCCTTGTATACTTTTTATACTTTTCTTCCTCTAAGAAGAAGAAAAAGGGGTGGCCCAATTATACGTACATAAGAGGTTGTTATTGCACTTATTTTAGCTTCAAGAAGCATATGGCAATATTAATTCTAAATCTGGAGAAGGTAATGGCTTATCAATTTGATGATTATATGGGTATGGATCTTTATCTTCATATAAATCTGAAAGAGATTTTTGATTCAGTTTCTTCACCACTCGGAGAGGAAACAACAACATCTTTTATGTTTTGATCTTGTTGTTGCAAAACTAGTGTCAATATCCTCGCCAATTTTAGAGCCAAAAATAGAGCTAGGCATAGAGGCGCAAGTTTCAGTAGCAGAAGTAAGTTATATGTAAAACAAATCGATTCAGCAAGCGGGATTTTTGCAGAGAACAACGAGCGAACACAAAGAATTTTCTGGATAGGCCAAGTGAGTCAAATAGTTAGCCTCAATGGCCGAAAGCAGATAAGTATTGTATTTATGCACAAAATCTTCACCTGATTATATTAATGCTTTTCTCTTCACATCAAAAGTAAATAAAAGCAATTAAAAGCCTTCCGAACAAATCAAATCAAAGTCCTCAAAGTCCTTCCCGGCTAACATAGAGATAATTCTCTGTGGGAAGCGTTAACTATCCGTTTATCCCACATTGGGAATAAGATTTTGGGCCTCTTTCTTAAACTTGTAATATGTGGGTCTATGCATTTCTTGCATTCATTAATTTCATTATCTAATTGCATTCTTAACTGAAACTAGTTCGTAAGCTGGTGAGCTCTCCCTATTAATTATTTAATACCCTTAAGCACTTTATTATCCCTGGCCATAGCAAGTCTCATAACTAACAACTAAAAAGAAAATTACATATTAACACAACCATGTAGATTTCTTTTTAATAGTGTTAAATTGCTTCACAATAATGTATCTCAATTTACTTCAATAATTAATGGTAAGTGACGACACTCCAACAATTCTCTCCCTATCAACCTTGGATTTCCAATATTTCTAACATTTCTAACAAATGCATGGTGAGAGAAAGCACTTGCTAGATTTTTTATTTTATTTTCTATCATCCTTGGATTTCCAATATTTCTAACAAATGCATGGTGAGAGAAAGCACTTGCTAGATTTTTTATTTTATTTTAGTATTGTTGATGAGTATGATGATGCTTGAGTAATTGATAAAGAATTAAAAAAGGCCAAAGGATATTGAGAGCCATGAGAAGAAATCAAATGTTTCTTCTAGTTGTCATTTTGACTTTGAGGTGATGCTTTAATATATCGGATACAATGACAAAATGAATAACATTTTTTGAATGTGAAGAAATAGAAACTGTCCAATCTAATTTATTGAAAATCCACCATCCAATACTTTAAATTTTTTATTTGAGTTTATGGGTGATAAAATTTCGTCATTAATGGTTTGTTTTTGTTAATAACATTATGATTTGATTTTGTGGAATATTATTTTATCACTATTAGTTTGTTTTTATTAAAAATAAATAAATTATGATTTGGTGTTTAGGGATATCAATTTATTTAGAGCGCTTATTTAATTATAACTTAGTATTTTAAATTTATTTATTACTAAATATTAATAAAAACAAATTGAGCTGAGAGGCTCATTCTAGAGTCCATTATGATGTGTAAGGATCTGTCCATCATTAAAATTGAAATTTTGCTCATGTCGGCCAAAAATAAAATTAAAAAAAAAACCCCAAAAATAAAGGACAATGTTTTGTTTAAGAGGATGATGTAAGATGATGTTTTTGTTGCGTGTGATATTGGTAAAATATTAGTACGATATGTAAAATTTCCAACATTCATTTATCTAGCGATCTAAGCGAATTTGAGATTAAATAAATTATTTACACTTCATCTTTATTCTTATGTAATAATTTATTAATATCTTCACAAGTGGCTCAATCTAAAATCTAAATATCTCAATTTTCTCCACTATAGTTAAATAATTACTTTAAGAATTTGAGGAAAATCCATTAGGATGAAAGTTATATATTTGAATCAATGTATAAATGAATGTACATAAATGGAATTAATGACACTTTATCACTTGATCTACATATATAGAAGGCTAGTTGTCTATATAAAATTTGTGCGAGAATTACCACATTTTGTCATTTAATATAGCATCAAAATACTCTTGTCATCCCCAAAACTTAACAGAGGAAAAATGATAAATTAAGAAATGGTAAAAATGAGTTTGTCATCCCCAAAACTTAACATAGGAAAAATGATAAATTAAGAAATAGTACAAATGAGTATGAGTATAGAGTAAAAACAAAAACAAAAATAAAAAAATAAAAATATTAAAAATATCATATAAGCAAATGAAGGAAGAGCACTAAAATAGAAAAAAAAATGAATATATAAATATAGTAAAGTAAAACAAATAAAATGTAAAAAAAAAAAAAGAAGTAAAGACAAAAGAAAATGGAACAATATAATACATAAGTGAACTGTAAGTATAAAATACTAGTTTTCTAATAAAAATTGTGTTAAAATTACACATTATGTTATTTAATATAGCATCAAAAGACTCTTGTCATTCCCAAAACTTAGCATAGAAAAAATGATAAATTAAGAAATAGTACACATGAGTATGAGTATAGAGTAAAACCAAAAAAAATAAATAAATAAAGAGATATAAAATACCATATAAGTAAATGGAGGAAGAACACTAAAATGAAAAAAATATAAAAATGAATATAAAAATATAGTAAAGTAACACAAATAAAATGTAAAAAAAGTAATGACAAAATAATGGAGCAATATAATATATAAGTGAAATGTAAGTATAAAACAAGAAACAAGTTTTACTATGAAAACTAAATAAATAATAAGACAGTAGGAATGCATAGGGACATGCATATACTTATTGAAAAATATATTTCTACTTTGCAAAACAAAAGTTATGATTGTCAAATTTAAGAAGGACGCTTACGCTAATTTTACGTATGACAATAGTAACTTGGAGGAAGTGTCTTCCTACAAGTTCCTAGGAATTGATATTCATCACAAGTTCAACTAGAACTATAGCATTGAGAAAAGGATTAATGGGGGAGGGAAAGCTTATTTAGGTCTTGAAAATAATTGTAAAACAACAAACCTCATAATGTGGGATAGAAAGAAGTTCCACTTTGAAACTTTAGTCACTCTGGTTATCTTATATGGATGTGAGGTTTGGGGTTGTAGCATCTCTAGAGAACCCTCGAGAAATATTGAGCAAATCCAAAATCGTTTATGGCGTATAACCTCAAAATTAAAAGCAATACACCCTATTCTATTCTTCTTATAGAAGTGGGTCTTTCCCCTATCGAGATTCTAGCTATGACTAGGCTTTTGTTGTACAAGGACAAACTCAATAACATAGGAGACCATAGACTTCCTAAGCTAGCTTTAAATTCCAGCCAAAACCATCTAAGGCTTAAACGAGGTTGGTATAAAGACACCAGGGCCTGGTTAAACCATTGGGACATCAACGAGAATGTTGCATTGCAAAACATTAATAACATTAAAAATATTGTTACTTCTAAGTTCAAAGGAAAAATGTGGTGTGAGAAAGATTTAGCAGCTAAAAGAAAATTAAGATATTATAAGGAGGTCATCAACCCCACCCTAGAAGATCAAAAGTATCTATATGTTTTAACTAGCTCAAAGAAGAAAATTAATAAAGCCAAGATGAGAACAAACTCTCATGAGCTCCATAGTGAAACAGGTCATTGGGCAATTCCTAAAACACCATGGATGGAAAGATCCTGCCATCTCTGTGTGAATACAAACAACGAGGATGAAAATCACTTCCTCTTAGAGTGCCCCGCGTACAACCACATTAGATCTCAGTTTCAAAATCTTTGTTGCAATTCTGACCTTCCTAGCCTTTTACCTTGTCATAATTACAATGAGCTTGGGAGGCTTCTCTCCAAGCTTTTTGACCATAGGAATAAAGTCTCAAATCAAACTAAATAATTCATTTCTTTAGGTCCGATAGACCAAAGTTTGGTCTCAGTGGACGTTAACCATCATCATCATCATCAAAAAAAAAAAAAAAAAAAAAACTCTATAAAAATAAAAATTATGTTATGTATATTAATAAATCTATTATGTATACTAATAAATCCAAAAAATTCCATTCCAAGCCACTAAGGTAAATAAAACGAGCAAACTTTGTTCTCTCAAGTATCTGAATCTCCCCACTAACATAAACTTGCAAAGAGATTTTGTCTTGCTAAAAAAAAACAAAACCATGACAAAAGTGGAGTCAATGAAAGGAGAATAGAAATTCCAAGGGAGGGTTTTATGTATCCAAGGAGCGAGAGCACGAGAGGCACGTGGGCCTCATGCATGATCTCCATGAGAGCCATGTGCCTATTTTTTTTTAATTTATTATTGTATTTTTCTTATATGTTTATTTCTTTTCATTATATATATATATATATATATATATATATATATATATATATATATTATATATTCTAATTGATTATATTATTTTTTTATACATATTTTATTAAAAAATTGAATTAAATTAATTTAGGGACTATTAATTATTAGAGTATATCTTTTAGTTATCCTTCTCTCAGCTCATGCATGCAAAACAAAGAAAAACGATATATTGTATCTGTACTGTCTCATGGTACATATCATGGTCTTGTTGTAGGGAAGTCCCAACACCCCCCATTTTTAACTTATTTACTTCAAATAATGGGGACCCTTTCCATTAATTTTTGGCTAAATCACCCTTTTGATATTTTATTTTGGTTAAGTGTCCTACAATTTTGTCATTCTTCATTTTCATCAGATTTCTATTTTGATCGCTTCATTGAGTTCGAATTTTCACTAGATTTCCATCAGTACTTGTTTTCTCTCATTTGGTTATACGATTTGCAAATGCTGTTAATTTGAAGTTTGATCATTTTTACCACCCGGGTTAAAAAAATGTACAAAATGTATATTAGTTTAAATTTTTGTAATTAAATTAGTAACTCATTGTAAATACTAATTCCTAGTCAATTTTCACTAACAATCCTACAAAATTGCCAACCAAATTGAAAAATAGTTAAAAAGATGTGTTTTCGGGATCTCAATAATTTATTCCAATTCTTAATTAAAAAAAATTACAAGACCCAAAATATCAAAATTTCCAAGTGGTTGTAGTTTCATTTTATAAGATTGTGTTGTAGCGGCTACAACCACCCTCCAAAATTTTGGCCTGCACCAATTTCAGAGTCTCCCTTGAAGAGTTTCACTTGATGACTGTACACACTCGTGTTCACTCTATGAGCTAGTGTGAGTCTTTACATCCACCTTTCTTGTTCATTGCATTCAAGTCTCTGCATGTTGATGCCTAAGTCATGCTTTTGACCGTGTTCTGGTTATGCTCAAAGTCTTCGCTTCATATGTGCTTGTTGTGTTTGCTTTGAAAGCATCTATTGCACTCACACATGGATTCACATTCATTGTCATGCAAGCGTTGTCTCGATCAATGAATGATCAATCACAAGTGTCGCGCTTGTCTCTTGCACCGTCGGTTAGTCATGTTGAACATATGTGTCTGGATGGTTTGGTTGTTTTGTTTTAAAGTTATGTGAGTGTGTGTTCATATGACCACCTATGCATCGTTTGATTGTTCACATAGTTAGCCATTTTTGCTGAAAGTTCGGATGACCAGACTCCCCTCTAACAACTGGACCATCACCTTGTCATCAACTCGATCAATTGTCA
The DNA here is from genome assembly GCA_000404065.3 of Pinus taeda. NCBI lineage: Eukaryota > Viridiplantae > Streptophyta > Pinopsida > Pinales > Pinaceae > Pinus > Pinus taeda. The sequence continues at coordinate 76,146 of APFE031166507.1, read as the reverse complement.
ACTAGAACAATGCAGAAGCACCAAGCTAGTCTTTTCAAGATGCGTTGTCAGTAAGCAATCCAATCAACTCTCATGCTAGCCACCCAAACAGTCGGACTTGACAGTCACCCTGGGACTGACTCCCCTAAAAAATTGTATAGAGGCCACTGAACTCACCCACTCAACTGACTAAGGAAATTGTGCAGACAAGTCGAACAGACACCAAGTGCACGTCCGTATCTCCCTCAGAAAATTGTGCAATTTTCCTAGTCAGTCACCCCGACAGTCGACTGATTGTTCATCTCAGAAATTGCACAATGTTCATGAGTAGGCCTTTCGTTGCCCATCAGTTAGCTCGGCTAAGAAATTATGCATAGATGATTAGCAGGCCGACCTCCCAGCCTCAGTGTAGTTTTCCTTGCCAGTATCCCCTAGCAGCAGACTTCCAATTCCCTCCAGGAATTCCATAGTTTCCACTGCCAGTGACTCCAACAGCCAGTGACCCCAGCAGCCAACTGGAAGTTCCCTATGGGAATTGCACAATTTTCATTGCTAGTGACCCCAACAACCAACTGACAGCTCCCTCTCGGAATTGCGCAGTTTTGGCTTCCAGTCTCTCGAGCGGTTCCCCAAAAAAACTGCGCAATCCCTGCCCACTAACCCTTCATGCAGCCCAAATCGTTCCTCTGGAAAATTGTGCAAATATGGTTGTCTAGCCTCGCTACCCATTCATTCTAAAAAATGCACAGAGCATGCCTACCTTGCCTTCCATCAGCCTAGACTATTCCTCCAAAAATTTGTGCAATTTTGCCTCCCAGCTGAGCCAGACCTCACAAACAGTCATTGTCGACTTAGATTGCCCGTCTCCATCACCCAGTGACTCTTGCTTAGTTTTCATCAACAGTGCCTAGATCCATCATTCCACATCAAAGCCTTTCTGCCTCTCTCGATCATCCGCATCTAAATAATCATGTGTCATGCTAGACTAGAAGGTTTTGGATTTGATGTCGTCTTGTCATAAGTGACTGCATGTATAGGTATACCAACAAACATGGCAAGACACTAATGGGATAAGTGGAAGGAGCACATGCAGAATCACAGATTCACCAATGAACGAATGAACAAAGCATGCAAAGTGGATGAATGCAACAAACATGCACCTTCGTGAACATATGAGTCTGTAAAGCCTTCCAACATGTAAGCAAGGAACAACATGCTAAAGCTTCATCAAGCGAACCAAGCACCATCGAAGACTCCATGCACTTCACCATGTGGAGGTGAAGCTATGATACACAATGAAGACATTCATCACCCAGCAACATTATAGCTTGACACACACTCCAACAGCAACACGAATGTACTAGCACTGTCATGTCAAGTCATGTCAAGTCACGTTATGAGTCATGTCGCCCACATCTCCATTATGGGCTTGTTTTCAATCAATGTGATGTAACGTGGAAGTCCAAGAGACCCACTTGTTGAATGAAGAGTCTTGTAAGTTGAAAATTCATAGAAGTCAAACGGTCATGAGGGTAGTTGAACAACCATAAGGGTCAGTTTTACCCTTGGCTATAAATACTCCCTCATTTGTACATGGAAGGGAATGTTTCACCTCATCTCCTCACACAAAGCCAAGAGAGTCTGTAATATTTTCTTTGAGGAGTAAGTAGTGGCTCCAATTCCCCGCACTCAAGGTTAGTGATGTATGGTGTAACGATGTGTCTTAGAACTTTCCCTTAATTCAGAAGCCTGTTAACAGGCTAACACGTGTTCACATATGTATTGTATCTGTTGTAACACTGATCTTTAACGCTTGTAATGCATGTTGCTTTAACATGTGTTCTACATCTGAACTGCTCCATTCGCTGTAATGCATAATCTATTAATGGAAATGTGTTGTATACGTTGTTGACGTTGTCTCGCCCATGTAGACTGCTCTCCCGGACATTAGACATACCTTTCACATGAAGCTTGCTGTAACAAACTTTGCACTCGCTTGGACTGATCCATGGGTGTTGTATGTGTTATCTTACCTTGTATGTTGTGACTGTCACATCCGTGTGGACTGCTCCGCCAGAAGCTGTGCATGTCCTATTGTGTTGTGTGTTCCTAGCAGTGTTGGGAATTCTCCCAATCGACTTGGAACTCACTCTCACCCTCTCCCTCGACAGTGAAAGAACCATTGACACAAGTGACACTTAAACTCACTAGGCAGGCGAACCTCACTTCTCGAAGATAAAGAAAACCACTCCCCTATGCTGAAAAGCAAGAGTTGAGGCAAATCATTAAGACAATGTCAACTGGGCCATCATACCGAATGGGACTCCCACACCAAACTATGTGAGGTCTAGTTGGGACTTCATACCGGATTGATCCCTGAATGTTGGTGGGTCCAACGCCATCGACATTTTTGGCGCTAGAAGGTGGGTGGCGAGTTGTACATGGCTGAAATTCCCCTCACACTCACTCATCAATCATCTGGTTAAGGCAGTAACTCGCACTCCCTCTCACACGACTCTGTAGTTGGTTACTCCTCACCTCCAAGAATTGAACACGAGATTTCGTATCAACACCTTCACTCCATCCATCTCATCACTTACCAGTTCGCGAAAGCAGTCGGACTGATCATAGGCGTACAATATATTCCACACACATCTAGGAAGCCAAAAGCCACTGCCACAGGAATTGTTGTATCATCGGTGGAAGAAGAAATCCTTGTCACGCCTTAAGGTCTATAGGAAGTTATTGAATATGGAGAGGAACCTCCAATCTTCCTTGAAGACAAACAAGGCACTCTTGTGATCTTGGGATTGAACTCCAGTATAGAAGACAGAGTGGGAGGCATCGGAGGAGGTGGAGGCGGAGATGAACCAACAAACTCAGATTCGGAACCATCAAAGTCTGAAGGAGAGGAAGAAGATGAAGAAATGGCTAACCTAAATCTTGAATGGATGACTCAGGGATCATTGACTCTCCCGACTATTCTACACAAGATGTCAAAGCGAGCGGAGAGAATGAACATCAAGTTCAACCTTGACAACGTGGTGAAGGCAGAAGACCACTTAGACAACTTCTACCTATAGCTATAGACCCTTGAGGTATGTTATGACTGTCAGGCTAGGGTAACTCCAGGCTTAATGAGCGAGAGAAAACTGATGTTGTTATTCATTAGGTAATCTACATTTATATATACAAATAAAACAGATCAGTTCATCTTCTGGATGACTGTCTGGTTCACCCATCCGTTTCGGATTAGGTGTCAACATTCCCCCCCTTAATCTGAAGGGATGTCGGTGAGTCCAAGCATCGTTCTG
>APFE031166507.1:0-68438 GCA_000404065.3 Pinus taeda | reverse complement strand
CATTGAAAATGAGGGTGTGTTGTACCATCTGGGACCAGTCAGGATAGTTCTCCTTGCCAGTGAGAACTATTCCTATCATAGAGATGATTGAATGCATTCTGTAAAAAATTACTTCTGCTGATATAAAAAACTTTTGCTGATAGACTAATACTTCTGATGGCAAAAAAAAATTGCTCTTATGAAAAAAACTTCTGCTGCTATACAGTCAAATTTTCTCAAAAGAGTAAAAAGATTTTAAAATCTTTATTCATTATATTTTCTTCCAATATCTCTGTAAAATATCCTTCATAATGCCTCCCCTTTTCTTCTTTAAACAAAAACCATATATATTTTTTTACAGTACTAACTTCCCAAAACTCCTCAATATAATAATGTATATACACTTCCCTTATATGCCTTATAATAACAAACTCACTTAAACAATGTATATACACTTCCCTTATATGCCTTATAATAACAAACTCACTTAAACCAAATATGGTGAATGAATACGACTTCACTTAAACCAAATATGGGTGAATGATTATTCACTTTAACGTGAACTATGGGTGAATAAAATATTCACTTCAATGTGAACTGCACACGGTCCAGCAAAAAATTATACTCAGACTCCACACGGTCCACCAGTTCTTATCTCAAATCCGTAGATGGAATAGTGTATGAAACAGCATATAAAGGCTCATATCAGGCAACATTTAAAAACGTATTAGGCAGCATGCTTTACCAAGTTCGAGTTACATTCGGGATGACGAGAGCGGACTGCATTGTTACCATTTCTCAGTAAAAATTGTACTGCTAGTCCAAGCTACTGAATCCACCGCAGATTTTTCCATCCATTGGGATTTAAATGGTCTAGAAAAAACGTATAGTTATTTTCTTAGTAGAGAATCCACAGGCAGTAGCGTAGCAATTTTGGAATATTATTCAGAAACCATTGGCAAGCAGGGCAGGGCGTAGAATGTCCATTTTGGGCCCGCGCTCACTGTTGATGAACGCAGGGATGGGAATCACCGAGGAAGAGCGGCTTCACAGGTGGTGAGAAGGCTCTTCGAATCCACACGGGCGCGGCTTAAGAGGCTAATAGAAGGGGCAGCAGAATTACAGAATTGCAGTATTGAGATTCTACACAAAATGATTACGAATCAGAAGGGTTATGAAAACAATTTGCCTTCAGAAGCGTTACGGAAGACGTATCTACCATTTACGGAGCCCTTTCACCCAAAGCATATCTTCAGGCAGCGTTCGTTTCAGCTATGACACCATTTGGTATGCAGCTTCAGGCAGGCAGGCGTTTCCTTCAGGTGAGGGACAGAGGAGCAGAAGGCAGGCAGGAGTTACAAGGTTAAAAATAGAACCTGGGACCTGTGCTCTGATACCATGTCAGGCCAGGGTAACTCCAGGCTTAATGAGCGAGAGAAAACTGATGTTGTTATTCATTAGGTAATCTACATTTATATATACAAATAAAACGGATCAGTTCATCTTCTGGATGACTGTCCGGTTCACCCATCCGTTTCGGATTAGGTGTCAACAATGACGATGTAGCATGTAGACTATTCACATGTACCTTGGATGGCGGTGAAGCTGCTTGGTATCACAACCTTCCACCCAAATCCATACAGAATTGGGGTTCTTTCAAACGTATGTTCCTCGAAAATTTTGTTGATGATAAGACCCCAACCATGCTGCTCAAGGAATTGGGAAGCCTCAAGATGGAGGGAAAAGAGAAAGTGAAATACTTTAATCAGAGGTTTATGCATATTTTGAACAAATTTGCAGCAGACACTAAACCTCACGACTCCATCACTGTTTGCTATTACATGTCTACACTGCCAACCACCATTGCACAGTTCTTCAAGTGAGCTGTGAAGCCAACACTTTTAGAAAGATGTGAAGAGGCTATTTTTGTTGAAAAATACTTGCGTGCAATCAGAGTCATCAAGGATGATGAATCAACGAAAGACTCCAAGGATGAGAGTAGAAAACCCCAAGAAATGACGAGAAAGGGTAGATACAAGGAAGCAATTGATATTGAGACCTTCACTCACCTTGTCAAGAACTTGGCCACTGAAATATCCAAACTCAAGCAATGGAAAACAGAGACATTCACAGGAAACCATCTACCCAGACAGAGATAGGAAAGCAATTCATCAACCGGCTCATCAAGCAACAATCGGTTCGCTTCCAAATTTGTGCAGAAGCCTATGTTCCAACTCAATCAGTGCGGTGATCCTAATTTATGTTCCTTCCACAAAGAGTTCCACCCCGAGAAATCTTTTTTAGATTGGAAGCGATTTGTTACCTCTATCTGAAGTCATACACTCGATGTGGAAGGCGATATGCAGGAGTAGTCGGAAGACATTGATCATAGTGAAGAGGTTGCACCTGATGAAACCCCAAGTTCTGGGCATGTGGACAACGCTTATCAGTGCTCACAATTAATCTCGAAGATGAACACCGAGAAGCATCCCCAAAAGGAAAATGATCATTACCATCTTAAGAGTAAAGGGGCTCCCCCTACCTTGGGGAAATGCAAGAGAAGGTGATGCATCTGATAAAGAAGGTCAATCCACTACTTGCCTCGAAGCAACAGACACAAAGTAAGTGTGGGAAGACAACAACGGCTAAGAGTACATCCATGAGAAGCAGGTTGCAGAACACTCTGCCGGACAACACGGACATCCGTTCCAACCTGAAAACCTCGATGAGTCTACCACCTATGGACAACAACATAGTCAATGACATGAAGAAAAATTGGGCGAAAATTAGTTTGTTCGAGTTAGCCAAAGCCCATAGTTAGCGAGATATCCTATCATTATCTAGTGTGCTCAATACACTTCGGATGGAAGAATCAAACTCAGGTTGCCCCCATTCCTATTTTCATTTGAAGTTTTCAACTACAATGTTCACAACTTCTTGGTTGATTCTGGTGCGGCAACCAACATCATGCCGCTCTCCATTGCTAAGAAGATCAATGCACGATGGAGAGAAATATCTGCGAGAATCATCCAACTTGACAGAACCTTAGTACCAGCCATTGGTGAACTTCGAGACATGATCATCCGACTATCCCATGATGGTCGAGTCCACCTATGCATCAACATAGTTGTTGTGGACATACCAGAAGCATATGGCATGCTACTCAGTAGAGACTGGTCCAACAAGCTAGATGATATTTTTCTACAGACTGGTCTCACATGTGGCTTCCATACAAGGGAAAATGCAATCAAATCTAGGTGTTATCTGAGAGGTATATGAAACACAATGTCACTCCCCTTAACGATGAGAACGAACTGTTGGCCTTTGTAGAACTCATGTTTGGCAACTGCCTCCTGGAAAAGACATTGGAGTTTTATCCTACATGGCCAACTCCAACCTCATCAGACAAGTAGTTGGGACTCCTTCCTCGCCCAACTGATGATAATGAAACTTGTACAGTTTGTTTTTCTGATAGTAGCAGTAGTAGCAACAACAACAGTAGTAGTAGTAGTACCAGTACGCCAATCGGTCCATATACAGACAAGTTGTGGGCCATGAGTCTTGAAAAATCGGAAACACATGATGGCTCAAGGACCGAGTGTATCTCAGTCATCCAAAACAATGAATAACATATGATTTCGAGCTTTTTGAAGTTTGAAGGAACAAACAACGATGCTGAGTATGAAGCACTCATACTGAACGCACAAAGGACCAACACTATGAACAAACAAAGAAACCTGGGAACGTATCACGATCCGAAGATGGCTAATCTTGGTACAAGCTACACACTACAGCAACGAAAAATTGTTGACTTCTTGATCGAACAGTAATGGGATGGATCTGCATGAGTAGATGATGACCTGAGTACACACTACACATGAGAAATCCAACATGATATTCTAGGTAAAGGAGGAGATGTTAACCATTGCAGCAAAGAATAGGTAACACATACATGTTGTTTGTAGTCCTTCCACTGAAAATATTGACTAAAATTTTAAGTGTTAGGATTACTTGCAAAGTTCGTCATCATACTTGGTTTTCTAATTTAAATCCTGCACATAAGAAATATGGGAAAATCTTCTTACGCATTGACTTTAGAAAATTGAACCTTTCCTAGAATAAAGACAACTACCCCATGTCATCATCCGAGCCCATGTTGCACAAAGTACCTGAAACAATGGTGTTGCCTTCACTTGAAGGTCTTCTAGAATGCCACCAAGTTTCGGTAGTGGAGCCTGACGGAATTGCACTGAGCTACGAGAAGCTTGGTCCACACACATATCATTTGCAATGACTGGGCAGGAGGATTGACAACCTTCCTGCCAATGGACAAGATCTCAAACATTATTTTCAGTAGGTCGGGTCGTGCCCGTGCCTTTTACATAGTCTGCTTGCTGTTTGTTGTTTTCATCATGTTTGCTTTTCTTATTACCTTTGTTTTTTCTTTGTTTGATTCTGCTTACTATTTTTGTTCACATTCGTTTTGTTTGTTTGATATATTACTATTTTGTTTCCGGAAATAAGCGCTATCGACTACTACATTTCGGATTTTGAATAGGGTATGTGGCTGAAATTGGAAGAAACTTGTGACACTACAACACTTGGCCAGTCTTGTGTCCACCTTCTGCTTGCTTGGTTGTAACCTTTGGCCGATGATGTCTTGATGGAAAATACGAACCGTCTGCAAAGGAATTTTGGTACAATTGTAAACCTGTGTCCACATTGGATAGCCCCATGCCTGTACTCAGCCTTCTACTCTATGTGTTCAAGCTCATCCAACTAGTAGAAATGAAGAAGGGGAAATCTAAATGAGCAAACCTATGTAAGAGGTCTTACATGATTCTTTAAATGAACAACCTCTTCTAATCTCAATAAGTTGGGATCCCTCTTCCGCCCCAAAAATAAATAAGTGCCTATGCACAGTGCTCTTGAAAACACAAAGGTGAAAGAAGAGAAATGCTTCATGTGCAAAGAGGTGAAGCATGCAACTCCACTGGGGTACTGACCAGGTTCGTTGGCAGTGGAGCAATGTGTGTGTTCCTGCGTGACTCTACCAGGGTATTGTCCAAGCTTGCTGGCAATGGAGAAACACAAGAGATGAAAAATTATACTCTGAAAATCTTCAACTTGTGAGCTAAACTACCCTTCCTAGATTCGAAACACTAAGATCTAAGCTAAACTTTTGATTGTGTTTGGTTGAGTTAGCAAAGCGTGAATGACGTATGTCCATGGGGTAAGTGGGGAAACTGAAGTAACCCGCACAACGACTCAATACTCCCTGAAACACCAAGGCCCTGTGCTAGAAATGAACCAAAACAGAGAAGCTGGAGTCCTACTAGTGTGTCGCTAAGTGTTGTAGAGACTACAACCCCCCTCCAAAATTTTGGCCTGCACCAATTTCGGAGCCTCCCTTGAAGAGTTTCACTTGATGATTGTACACACTTGGATTCACTCCGTGAGCTCGTGCGAGTATTTACAACTTCCTTGCTTGTTCATTGCATTCAAGTCTCTACATGTTGATGTCTAAGTCATGCTTGTGACCATGTTCTAGTTATGCGCAAAGTCTTTGCTTCGTATGTGCTTATTGTGTTCACTATGAAAGCATCTGTCGCACTCACACACGGAGTCACATTCACTATTGTGAAAGCATCATCTCGATCAATGAACAATCAATCATGAGTGTTATGCTTGTCTCTTGCACCGATGGTCAGTCATGTTGAACATATGTGTTAGGATGGTTTGATTGTTTCGTCATCAAGTCATGCGAGTGTGTGTTCGTACGACCACCTATTCATCTTTCGATTGTTCACACACTTAGCCATTTTTGCTGAAAGTTCTGACAACCAGACTCCCCTCTGATAGCCAAACCATCACCCTTCCATCGACTCAATTGACTGTCAACCAAAACAGCGCAGAAGCACCAAGCTAGTCTTTTTAGGCTGTGCTTCCCACAAGAAATCTAATCAACTCTCATGCTGGTCATGCGGACAGTCGGACCTGGCTATCGCCCCGGGACTGACTCCCTTAAAAAATTGTACAAAGGCCACTGACATCACCCACTCAACTGACTAGAGAAATTATGCAGACAAGCCAAATAGACACCAAGTGCCTATTCCTGTCTCCCTCAGAAAATTGCACAATTTTCCTAGTCAGTCACCCCGACAGTCGACCGACTGTTCAACTCAAAAATCGCATGGTGTTCATGAGCAGGATTTCCACTGCCCATCAGTCAACTCAGCTCAGAATTTGTGCAGAGATGATCACTAGGCCAGCGTCCTGGCCTCAGCGCAGTTTTCCTTGCCAACAACCCTTAGCAACAAACTACTAATTCCCTCCAGTAATTGCGTAGTTTCTACTGCTAGTGACTCGAGCAGCCAACTGGCAGTTCCCTCTAGGAATTGTTCAGTTTTGGCTTCTAGTAATTCTAGTAGCCAATTGGAAGTTCTCCCTTGGAATTGTGCAGTTTTGGCTACCAATGACCCCATCAACCAATTGGTGGTTCCCTCTGGGAATTGCGGAATTTTCACTGCCAGTCTCCCGGGCAGTTCCTTAGAAAAACTTTGCAATCCCTGCCCGCTAACCCTTCATGCATCCCAACCTGTTCCTTTGCAAAATTGTGCAAAATCTAGTTGTCCAACCCCGCTTCCCATTCGTTTTGAAAAATGTGGACAACATGCTTGCCTTTACTTCCAGCAACCCGAATTGTTCCTCCCAAAATTTACGCAAATTTTCCTCCCAGCCTAGCCAGAACTCACAGACAGTGATTGTTGACTCAAATTGTCCGTCTCCATCACCCAGTGACTCTTGCGCAATTTTCATCAACAATGCCCAAAGCCATCATCCCGCATCACAACCTTGCTGCCTCTCTCGGGCACCTGCATCGTATGATCATGTGTCATGCTAGACTAGGAGGTTTTGAATTTGATATCGTTTTGTCATGAGTGATTGCAGGTACAGGTACACCAACAAACATGGCAATATGACTAATGGGATGAAAGAAATGAACACATGCAAAATGACAGGTTCACTAATGGATGAACGAACGAAGCATGCGAAGCGGACGAACACGATGAACATGCTCCTTCATGAATATACAAGCCTGTCAAGCCTTCTTGCATGCAAGTAATGAACAACATGCTAAAGCTTCATCAAGCGAACCAAGCACCATCGAAGACTCCGTGGACTTCGCCATGCGGAGGTGAAGCTATGATACGCCATGAAGACATTCATCACCCGATTACATTGTAGCTTGACATGCACTCTAGCAGCAACACGAATGTACCAACATTGTCTTGTCAAGTCATGTCGAGTCACGTCATGAGTCATGTCATCCACATCTCCATTGTGGGTTTGTTGTCAATCAATGAGATGTAATGTAGAAGTCCAAGAGTCCCACTTGTTGAACAAAGAGTTTTGTAAGTTGAAAAGTCATGGAAGTAAAACGGTCACGAGGGTAGTTGAATAGCCACAAGGGTTAGTTTCACCCTTGGCTATAAATACCCCCTCATTTGTACATGTAAGGGACTTTTTCACCTCAGCTCCTCCCCCATAGCCAAGAGAGTCTGTAATCTTTTCTTTGAAGAGTAAGTAGTGGCTCCAACGCTCCACGCTCGGGGTTAGTGATATATGGTGTAACGATGTGTCTTGGAACTTTTGCTTAATTCAGAAGCCTGCTAACAAGCCAGGACGTTTTCACACATGTATTGTATCTGTTGTAAGACAGATCTTTAACACTTGTAATGCATGTTGCTTTAACATGTGTTCTACATCTGAATTGCTTCATTTCTTGTAATGCATAATCTATTAATGGAAATGTGTTGTATATGATGTTAACGTTGTCTCGCCCGTGTAGACTGCTCTCTTGGACATTAGACATACCTTTCACATGAAGCTTACTATAACAAACGTTGCACTCGTTCAGACTGATCTGTGAGTGTTGTATGTGTTATCCTACCTTGTATGTTGTGACTTCCACATCTGTGTGGACTGCTCCGCCAGAAGCAGTGCATGTCCTATTGTGTTGTGTGTTCCTAGCAGTGTTGGGACTACTCCCAATCGACCTAGAACTCACTCTCACCCTCTCCCTCGACAGTGAAAGAACCATTGACACACGTGACACTTACACTCACCAAGCACGCGAACCTCACTTTTCGAAGACAAACCAAACCACTCTCATGTGCTGACAAGCAAGAGTTGAGGCAAATCATTAAGACAACCCCAACCGGGCCATCATACCAGATGGGACTCCCACACCAAAAGGTGTGAGGTCTAGTTGGGATTTCATACCAAGGTGATCCGCTGAATATTGGCAAGTCCAACACCGTCAACAAATTGTTAATTACCAAAACAGCTATAATTTATAATAATAGAATCCCACTTTAAATGGGCCCCACTTTACCTCATCTTCTTTAATTTAATAGCTCCCGAAACCAAAATCCTTGAAACTTCTCATACCCCAAAGGAAAATTTCGTAGCAATGTTAATAGTTCATATGATCTCCAATTTTTTATATTATCTTTAACCGAATGTAAAAACTTAAAAATAATTTTTAATAAACGATATCAAATCTGCTCCATATTTGAACTTCCCCATATCACAAAAATGATAAAGTGCACATTTTAGAAACCACGATCAATGTTTTTCTCCAACCTGCGATTAACCTTCTCCTCCGTTTTTTAGAACTTCTCAATATCGCAAAAATGATAAGAGTGCACATTTTAAAAACCACGATCAGTGTTTTCCTCCGGCATGTGATTAACCTTCTTCGTTTTTGATGGTCACAAAGGTTAATGAAACGAATGGTGAGGTTATTTAAATAAATGATAATGGGTGGTCATGATTAGTGTAATATATTTCTTAAACATCACTTTAATATATTAAAATATTATAATTAAATTTTATTTTATTAATTTTTAAATAATTAATTATTAAATGTAATATAGGATTAATTAAATTAAATTAAATTTAAATTAATGCTATATGTTTAGTTAATTGAAATAAATGAATTTAATTAAAATATTTTTTAATTAAAAAAATATTTTGGCTCACGTAACAAATTTTCCAGAATTATCACAGTTTTGATTTTTTAATTTCGGAAGTTCATAAGTTGAGTTTTACTTGACCAAATGAAACCCATGACGACTCGTTGGATAGATAAAATAATGAAGAATATTTCTGAAGTAGTTTCATAACCAAATTTGATCATTTAATGAGTCTAAAATTGAGCAGAAAATCAAGCTCTAAATTTTTAAACAAAAGTAATTTTCTAAGTTTAATTTTTTGTATTCTCATTTGCTATATCTTCTGTGGAATATAGATCCATTCGACTATGTTCTTCTTGACCAATTATATCCTTACAGGAATCAATAAAAATCTCAGATCTCCTTTTATTTATTTATTTAATTAAATTTTTATTTCAGATAGTTTATGTTCTAGATTTGGTATTTTGTTTTTAATTTGTATTTTAATTAAATTTTGATTGGTTTTGACAACAAAATAGTTGAGAGAGATGAGGAGAAACATATTTCAATCAATAGGATTGCTTCAGTAATAGCAGAAAAAGAATTTAGACCAATGAAAATTGTTGGAGCAAAATTATTCTTCCACAATTCTCTTATTTTGAGAATTTATTTTGTAAATTATAAATAGTGGTTTGGAGAATAAGTATAGGGTTTTCTCTCTTCTACAATTTGGTAATGCTTAAAGCACTATTGTAATAGGGATTTCAGGCTGTAGGTAGAGATGATCAATTTCAGATCTGGGGATTATTAAGATTTTATTTTATTTTTTATTTTATTTTTTCCCTTCTGAACTATGTATGGAGAGCAAAGCTTGCACTATTGCAACTTTTGTTTTAACAACAAAAATTCAAACATTGTAAAGGGATGTTGGAGATTAGAGTTAGAGAAACGGTTTCAATAAATTGATATTTAAGATACTATTGTTTTTTATATTGATTTCATTTTATAATAGCTAAAATGAATCATTTTCATTCATATTTGTTCACTATTGTCGACGTGAGTAATTTGTCTCAATGATATGTTGTTATTTATCTCTGCTCTTATGTGTTGAACTCTAATTTCTAAGTAACTATTTACTCAAAAATCAGTCTTTTAATTATGATTTAACAAACAATAGTGTTTTGTGAACTATTTCCTTATATTATTGTTTAATCATTCGAGTTTACTGATTTAACAATCATCATCATTTTGTGAACTACTTCCTAAATGTTGTTGATTAAATATCTCACTTAATAGATCTATGAACATAATGTGTTTTGGTATTCATAATATTAGTTAATCGAACTACTTCGTTAGTTTGATATTCATTATAAGCCATACATTTAAATCTCAATCATTTAAATATTTTTTTCTTGGTTGGGTTAGACCTATATCTTTCTAATCGAGATAGGCTTAGGTTCTTTTTCATTTTTCTTTCATTTTAGAATAATTTTGCATTTAGATTTAATTCTACATCCCTAGAAGTCCTCTTATCAAAGAGACAAACTTTAGTTGTGGCTTGGATGAACCCCAAATCATCTTAAGGATCACTTTTTTTCCTGATAAACAAGAGGGATAATTTGATGTCTCTTCTCTATTGGTAGGTGAAAGTCATATTTTAAGCTAGTGGAGATAGAAACAAGGTAACTTGACCTAGTTTAACCAGTTGGAACCACCATTTCAAGGGAAAAGGAGTTGCTCTAAGTTCCCGATAGGGAGGTCTCCCTTATAATGTTGTAGGCAAATATTTCCAAGCTTTCAACATTTTTGGTGCTAGAAGAAAAGCTTGAAGAATTGTTTTCTTTTAGAGTGTTTGTATTTTAAAGTTTTATTTTAATCATAATGGCTCCTCTTACACTTCCAATTTGGTGTTGTATTTTTGGATGTGCATCTGCCAATACTCCACCAGAAGTAGTAAGACTCTTGTGTCAGGTAAAGTTTAATGGTAAGATGAATGCTTCTACTTTTGATCATGCCTTTCAATTTATTCAAAAATTTACAAATTTTGATTTTCAAGGAATTGATGAAAGTATTTTATGCAGGACTTTTACTTTTACATTCTTGGGAAAAACCAAAAGCTGGTGTCAATATTTTTCAGTTATCTCAATTCACAACTGGCATTAGTTTATTACAATATTCCTCTGTAAATTTGACGGCTATGACTACGAACAAGTATGTGATAAAATTGAAGATATACAAAGGTTCGAAAATGAGTCTTTTATTGATTTTAGTATTAGATTTTATTTAAATTGTTTTACCATTAGATTTCCTTTAAATTGTTTGAGATTTAAAATTGAAGATAAACCTTCGAAAGATGAATTATTAGATTGGTTTGAATATATTTAATATCTTCCTTCCATTCACAATCTATTTGGAATTATTGCAAGCTTTGATCAATCTTCTTCTAATTCTATTAAAATAATTGAGAACTCTAATACAAAGGTACGTACCAATTATGACGAATTTTCTTCTAGTATATATGATCAATTCCTTGAACTAATACACACCTCTTTTAAGATTAATGATAATCTCTCTCATGTTAATGAAATACAATCTCAAAGCTTGGAAAATTGTGTTACATGATTACAAGAAGAGACTAATATTAATCTTGAAGAAATAGATGTAATCAAATTTGAAATCATTTTGTAAATAATTCAAAAAATAAGTGATTAAATCAACTAGCAGAAATTGAAGAATCTAATATGTGATCTGTTGAATAAATTTCTGAATTCTTTCATGATGATCAAATGCCAAATTTAAGGCAACCAAACAATATTCTTCAAGAAAGGACAGTTAGTCAATTAAATTATCTTAAATCTGAAATTTGTAATGAAGAAAATATAAACAAAGAATATTTCAAATTCATTTCTTCAAATTCACATTTTTCCTTATCCTGATATTGTTGTTGATAGTAATTATCCTTCTCATTGCATTAATATTGTTCTAGAAAGCAGAGAGACTGATCCAAATGAATTCCCTATTAGCTTTTATCACGTTAAAGAATTATTTATTGATCATTCTTCCAACATTGATGAACATGAGCTTAATTTTCCTTCTTGTTTTGATTTGTCATTTGAGAATGAAGAAAATTTCAATGAATTTTATGAAGTTATTTATGATAATTATTATGATATTGAGAATGTTGAAATATCTTCTGCTCAACTAAATTCTCATGATCAGAGATCAATCATAGGTGGGAATGAAGAACGCTCTAATTCATGAATTATTCCAACTAATTCTCATTCTCAAGAAAAAAAATATCTTCATGATTTAAACATTCAAGAGTCTTTTTGAATTTACAATTCATATGATCATCAAGCTCTTACACTTGTTCTTGGTCCAGAAATGTTTCCTCTTTCACAAGTCAATGCTAATGATCCTTCATATTTTATTATTTTGGCCAATGCTTGTCAGGGGGAAATTGCTTTAAATCAATTCTACTTGTATTGTAACAATAATTGTTTTTTTTGTTTTTTGCTAAGGCAAGAGAAGATCCTTCTATTCAATTAAAAAAGAGAAATAGTGTACAAAAGGTGACCGCGACGGTGAGGCCCACCAATATGACAGACCTACCCAAATTCATGGTCATAAGACTATAAAGCGAACCCAGGGGTGCAGGCCCGCCAAAACAAACAAGCAATCCAACACAGATTGTTGGATCCTAATCTGAAGATTCAGTGGATGAAAACCATATCGAGTGGCCAAAAAGCACACCTTTTAACAAACCAAATGGACCCGATGACCCAATAGACCATAGCCTATAATCCTATCGGGTCCATTTTTTACTTATCCTTTGATCACCTCAACCACCCGAAATCCACTATTTGTGGGTGATCTCGGAGAGGTCGTGCGAACAACTCGAGACATAACCACTGTTTCGGGCCCATCAACATGCAGATGGTAATTCCTCCCCAATAGTTACCGCGCGATGAAGGCGGTAATTC
This sequence comes from Pinus taeda, assembly GCA_000404065.3. Classification (NCBI taxonomy): domain Eukaryota; kingdom Viridiplantae; phylum Streptophyta; class Pinopsida; order Pinales; family Pinaceae; genus Pinus; species Pinus taeda. Next base: position 55,516 of record APFE031166507.1, on the reverse strand, counting down.
CTCCTCGCCCTTAGACACGTGTCGCATGGTGAGTGGAATCGCTTCCGATTTTGAAAAACCACTTTTGGCTTGATGACCATGCGATATACCAGAAACCACTCCGAGGGCAGTAAAGCTATTCACCGGGAAAAAAGCTAGGGTTTTGCGTTTACTGAGAAAATCTGGGCTCCGGCGCATGGGCCAAAGGGAGATGAAGGTCCCTCCTTCCATTCGTTCCCCTGAGACATTTGGTTTGCCATTACTTGAGTTAATGAGGCTGCCATAGACCTGCATCCTAAAAAGTGCGTCGCATATTTCATAACTCTTCATAAAGAATCCAAATCAACTAGACCCTGTCCTTGTGGCTCTGCTGTCGATCATTGAGGGCCCTAGATGAGCATCCCTCCGTCAACCTGTCTTTTGTTATCTCCTCCCACTAGCAGCACAAATAGATATTCTTGTTTCGTACTCCCTCATTGGCCAACCAATCCACAACTTTGTTGGCTTCCCTACGAACATGCACCAACCTAAGAGTTCTTAACATTCTTAGGTGCACTTGAATTCTTTGATAGACTTGTAAAAGTCGCCAGTGTTCTGAGATTTTCTCAAGGGCAGCGCTAACATTTATCCTCTTCACTAAGTTAATGACTAATTCCGAATCAACCTCAATGATGACATTGTGAATGTTGTACTTGAGCAGTATTTCTAGGCAACATTCCATCACCATGAGCTCAGCCATGTTGTTGGTTGCTTTTCCTAGATAACTGTGGAAGATGATTTGTATGTTTCCTTCCTCATCCCTCAAGACCCCTCCGTAACCAACTTCTCCCGGATTCCCTTTTAAAGCCACGTCTATGTTAAATTTTAAAAATCCATAAGAAGGGGGTTGCCAAGAAGACTTTTCTGTTGAGGGTTTCTTGTTAATCCGCATTGGACCCTGAGGGGGATTAACCTTGAGCTCTAACTTCTCCAGAATTCTGGCCTCTCTTTGACTGATGGGTTTACCTGTAGCTGCACCTCCCAGGATATGAACAATTTCTTTGAGTTGTTTAAGGATTAGCTTGAGTATGTTGCCCACCAGACTCGCTCTCTCCTTGAAAATCATATTGTTGCGCTCCTTCCAGACATTCCAGATTATGAATTTTGGGGTCAGCATCCAGGTGGAGTTTATGATCTCATTTTCCGAAAATTAAAATTTGCCAATTCTTCAAAGTAGTGATGATGTCATTGACATCTATGTCTGTCTGCTCGAAGACTTCTCCAACCCAATTCCAAAGTGTTGTGGTGAAAGTGCATCTATTCAGGAGATGATTTGTAGTTTCTTCCTATTGTCTACATAAGTGACATCTTGAGGGACCAACAAAACCTCTTTTTTTAAGTTTATCCCATGTCAGAATCTTGCCTTAGTGAACCAACCACTTGAACAGTTTGACTTTCATTCAATGAGGATTTTCCTAGATTTCTTTCCACTTATTATCTGTATTTGAAAGGTTAAACCCTACATCTAACCTTTTGGCTTCCTTAAGGTTGAAGAGGCCTACCTTATTCTTTCCCCATCTTAGTTGATTGTTCAAGTTTGAGTTTAAGATTTGTCTCTTGTCCAAAAGACCTTTAAGGGCTATAGTTTGAGTATGCAACATGCCCATTCCTCTGTAATCTAGAAGTTTCCATGTTCTCCATTTCCCATTGTTCCTTGATTGGTCCCAGTAGTCACTTACCCACCTTAATCCTTTGTTGATGGTATCAGTGTGAATGTCTACTAATTCTTCACTTCGGGGATTGTCCTCCTGCTGCCAATTATCCTCCCAGAACCAAGCTAGGTTTCCATTTCTAATCTCCTAGAAACTGTGATTTTGGACTAGGGACGTATTCTCCCATGCCCTATTCCAAATTGTAGAACCTTTTACTTTTCCTGCCATTTTGATTAGATTCTTCTCCTGCCATTTGCTAGCATATTTTTGCTTCCAAAGTATTGCCTAGGGGGCTTGTATTTCTTTTAGCTATCTCCACCAGATTTTGGCACCAAGAACTCTATTAAGAATTCTTGGGTCATGAAAACCCAAGCCACCATGGGACTTAGGTTTGCACACTTTGTCCCATGCCACAAAGGCCTATTTATTCTTTTCTTCACCTTTCCCCCAGAGAAAGTCTCTTTGAATGTTTCTTATATTAGTAATTACACCAGTTGGTGCTAGAATGTCTATAGATAGGGATACTTTGTAGGATAGCCTTAGTGAGAATCAGTTTCCCTGCTAGATTTAGTTCTCTATTTGTCCAATTGCTATTCTTGTATGGTAGCTTATTAAGAACATACTCTTAGATACCTTTGTGAAGTGGTTTGTCAGTGAGAGGAACTCCCAGGTACTTCATAGGTAGTGACTCCCTTTGAAAGCCCAAAATTCTGGAAAGATTTCTTTGTATTGAAATATCCATATTGAAAAAGAAAATCTTTGATTTAGTAAGACTTACCTCTGTGCCTGCTGCCCTAGCATACTCACTCAGAATCTATTTGAATTCTTTGGCTTCCTTGACAGTGGGTGTGCCTTGAAGCATGGTATTATCCACAAATTACTGATGTGTCACCATGTCCCCACCTTGAGTGAGTCTCAGACCCTGAATTCTACCTTCCTCCTTAGTATCTCTGATAGCTATCCCTAACCCTTCTATCATTAGAATGAAAGGGAAAGGAGAAAGAGGATCTCCTTGCCTGAGTCCTCTAGAAGGCTTGAAGGTTCTTAAAGGAGAGTGATTAAGAAGAATTGAACAGCTGGCAGTGGTAACTAGCACCATAACCCATTTAAACCAATTGTGATCAAAGCCATAGGCTTTTAATATTGCTCTTATGTATGACCAACTAAGCTTGCCATAGGCCTTTGCTATTGTTATAGACATTTTTGGGCACTACGACCCCAATCATCTATGTCCATAAACCAAGGGCTTCTAAGTCCCTAAAAGTGTTGCTTCATGCCCTAAAGGGACAAGGTCAACTGATTACATCTTCTCCCAGAAGTTCTCCATGGAAAACTGCTCAGAACTGGACCATACAGACTGCCCAGTGCAAAGGGTGCAATGCATCTCAACTTCTCAATGTAAAAGGCGTGATGCACACTGGAAAGCCCTTTTGTAGGGTGTGATGAGCGAGAGTAGACAAATGGCAGAGACAGTTTGCAAGGTGGATGATCATGGAATCTTCCAGAAACTTCTACTGTGACACTTTCCTCTCTGAATTCGCCCAGGGATGAGTAAGAGATCATTAATCTCCAAGTGGAATCAAGGATTATCAGAGAGGACACTAATCAAAATCCTAGAAGCTGACTCACCCCCCTGCAATCATATATATATGGATCCCTCATCACAGAGATCCAGAGGCTGGAATCTTGTATCTTGTAAGGAAGTGCTATTGGTTTCTTGGTGAAATATCATAGTGTTGGGTGATCTAAGCTTTTCATGAGGTGAAGAAGGGCTTTCATTCCGAGAGGATGACGCTGGGTCAGAACAATGGGTTGTAATCCTCTTTGCTATTCTTGATACCAATAAAGCTATTCAAGTTTTCCTCCACATTCTTGTATGTTTGATGATATATGCATTTGTGTGGTCAATATATATCTGGTCCTATATTGTTTATGATTGTAGATCTTTGTTCTTCGATAGTATTATGCTGCTTTGATCCACAGGTGCTCTTTGAAGCTGGGTAAATGAGGAAGGAGGGGCAAAGATCTGTCAAAAGGGAGAGGAGCCAAGCGCAAGATTGAGGTTGGTGTCCTTTGTTCCGCTCTTATCTACTTCTCATAAAGGAAAGTGAAAGTAGTTTTGGTTTGTTTGTTTCTAAGATAGCTGCATGTCTTAGCGGGACTAGCAACTCCGAGTGGACAATAGATTTCCCGATAACAAAATGGCAACTCCACTGGGGATCAAATAGCTTGTTTGCTTGTCTATATTTTTTTGTTTTATAAACTTACAGATGGAGCCTGAAGTCAAGCCAACTAGCCTTCTAACTGCATTTTCTATGCAAGTGCAAAGTACATCAATGCTGCTTCAGTCTAGCTCTGGGTTTTTTTTATAAACTGAACAATTGATTTGCAAACATTCTAATTTCCCTAGTGGTGGCTCTAGTAACCTCATTAGATCAACCCCTGTGATTTATATTTATTGAACATCACTTGCTCGGCCTAAATCCCTGAACTGAGCTGCAAACTGTGATCAAGAACCAAGTTAAAGTCTCGTCCTGGTACCATTGCACCCTCTCTTCAAGGAAATCTGGATGCATCACACCTCCCCTGTGCAGTAGGTGGGATGCATCCCTGTTTCCCTGTGTAACAGGTGTGATGATTAGATAAGGCTAATTTTTCCTTCAGACTTTGGTTTTTCTTCACTCTCTTTAGCTCTATTTAGGAGTTTTGTTGTCTGTGATTAGTATACTGCTGTGGAAACCCCCTTTCTTTCCATCATTCCACCTCCATTGTGGAAAGAACTGTGAATGTTTTTGTGTATTGTGTGCCATTTTCAGTTCTCTTTTACAAAGAAGTAGCGTAAACGAACTGTCGTTTCTTGATTTGGAAGTGTTGCAAGTGTCGTTTTCAGTCGTAGAAAAGAATCCTATTGTTCTTGATGGTCGATTATACTGTTACTCTTGTATTTTATTTGAATTAGTATTTTTTCAAGTGTCAAAAATAATTTTCAATTCGAAATCGCAAAGTGTCATCATTATCTTCCTTTCGTTTTGAAGAGAAATTTGTTAGTATTGTAGCTTTGAAAAGATAATTCAGATTTGTACTCAACATTCTTTTTGTCATTCACACATTAAGAAAGAAGAAAACAAATACATGCATGTGCATTTGCATTTAGACTGCTTGTTGGTTTGATTTAGGACAGTGCATCTAGTGTGTGATCTGTGCTCTATGTTGAAAGAATCTCATTTCTCTTTCCTCAGTAGCTAGGATTTTCATTACAAAAAGAAGATTAATCGATTGTTTATCATCTTAGATTGCATTTTAGGAATTATATATCTACATCACGCGGTGAACCTGAAAGGAAAATTTCTTAAGCAAGATCAACTGTAAAATAAATTTCATGGACATAAAAAACGCTTTGGAACCTAACGCACAACATTTAGAAGTCTAGGCTAGAGACATATTCTGGCGTCATAAAGCCTGGTAACTATTGCTTTCATTGCTGGTTGGGTGATTCCTCCTCTTTGAGACGAAAAGTACCAGTACAGACTTGTGCTCCCACGTACCGTCGAGTATATATTGGGAGACCACAATAGGCTATATCCTTTATCCTTAGGAACTCGTGTCTTCCGCCCTATCGATCGCAATGCACTTAACATAACATTCAGAAAGATTGACTACCGTACCGTAAAAAGTATTCTGCAGTTTTGCGATTGGTTTGGTAATCCCTTTGTCTAGATTTCCAGAGTAGTCTCTTTCGTTCCTTTTCAGACTCCTTAAAGGAAAAGGTCCATCTGAGCACTTGTCACTTCAAGCTCATTAAAAATCGAAGGCAACTAGAGTCATCTTTTGTTTTTTCTCGACTCTTAAAAATTGAAAAAACAAGTTCTGTCAAAGCATCTAAAATTCATTTAATTCAGAATCATTTTCCCCTTTTATTTTGAGTTGATCGAGTAATCTGCAATCGTGGAAGAAAGTCAATCAAAACCCCGTCATTGACTCCGGAAATGAAACTGTTCCGGACAAAGCGAACTCGTTTGACCAGATTGAAGTCCCCTAGTTTTGTTGGAGCAAGTACTCCGACATCCTCAGAGACTCCGGTTACTCCAAAAATTTCTGGTATCCCTGCCTCTACAGAAGAAATTCCACAGCCACAAAAGGACATTACAACTGATCCTAGTGTGACGGTAAACACTTCTATTCCCGAACCAGCTCCATCTACAGCTGATTCGGAAGGTGTTACTCCCCAAACATCAGTCGTTGTAGAACCTATACCTTCTTTGGCACCGAAAATATTTTACAGACTTGACGGTCTACCTCTTTCGCCTGGATTGATTGCCATAGAAGAGATTGTGGAGGATCCTCCATTTAATGCCCCATCGTAATTTGGAGTTGGGATCACCCTATATCCTTCTTCATCAGAAGTTAGTCTCCCGCCAACGGAAGTTCCTGAAGAATCGTTGAGGAATCTTTTGGATAGACTAAATATTTCTAAACAACCGTCAACATCTAGGACTGTGTCATCTAACACAGCAGCGACAGAACTTCCAGTTGCTACTCCAACAATGTTCGTCGGCGTGCCATCTATCCCAACTAGCTCTCAATCGCTGGATGGAGCCCATCCAGGGGCTGTTTCGACAGTATGGACTGTTCCCATTTGTTCGTCCAGAATAATATCTGGAATCGCTTATGTTGAGTCTCAACAAATTGATCCTTCGGAGTGTCAATTTGGGCAATTCGGCCCCCAAGGGAAAATGATTCCTTTGAGCACTGGGTTACCGCCATATGGAGGGAAGTATACCCTTTCATTGTCTCCTTCGGGAGAATAACCATATGAGAGTTCACAATGGAATTCAGGTTATGCTGGAATTACATCTAGTAGTTGGGTGTCGATACTGCCTCAACAACGAAGAGTTGTTTACACGATGCAACAAAGTTTACCTGTGTCATGTATCCCCATTACGCTAGATATTGTGACGGTGTCGCAAGTACAAGTGTTGCATGTTGTATGCCAACCTCAGATTTCTCAGGTCGTATACCACAATCTCTTGTCCCTGCGACACAACCACAATCACTGACTAGTGGAATGACCATGTTCAAACAGGGACCATTACCCCTCATCTTGGTCAAATAGTCAGTACTGAACAACAACTCATGACTTCACAACCATGGATGGTACACTACCAACAACCACAATTCCAACAAGCTTACCAAGGATTTGAACAACAAGTCTTTGCAAGGAATGGGCAGCCGTATATTCAAAACTGTCAACATCAATCATATCATAATGGTCATTCCCATCAACCTTACCAAAGTTACCAGCATCAAATGCATTATGCTAGTATCCAAAGGCCAATTGCTCAGGCAATTCCATCTTATCCTGGGTATTCTTCGCCGAGCCTGAATCAACAGTTTTCTTTCGTGGTGACTTTAGAGTTACCGGATCTAAATCAACTAACGAATGATCCAATTGCTTACGCCTCTCAGTGGCTAGAGATTCCACATAAACTTTCATCTGTGGTGTTCATCCAACACTCTCAACAATGATTCAATCAGGCTTCACCTTTTTTAGCGAACGTTAACTGGTCCGGCAACAAAATGGTATATCGAATTGCCTAGAGCTTCATTTGTTAACTCTAGTACCCTAGCCACAACCATTTTAACCCATTTTCAGTTACCCATAAGGTACAAAATGGGAACAGAGCTTCTTACCAATTTCAAACACACAACGACCACTGACATATCCAATCATATTCATGAGTGGCGACATCGTCGTAGAATAGTAAAAACATATGTTCCTCATTAGCTGTTGGCTGAATGGTTTATTAAGTCATTGTTACCTTCTATTACATAAGATGTGGCAAAGGGAGGAGTCGTCACTGAAGAGCAAGCTATTACTCGTGCACAATATCTAGACTTGATCTATACTCATTCTGGCACGCTCTATGATAAAATCCTTGATGCTCCTAGACCAAAATTTTCCGTTCCTCCCCCTCTTAAATCAAACAAGGACTCTTACGCCGGAAATGGCGTGATAGGTACGACTAGCACGAAAACCGTAAAGGCTACGTCAAAGAAGGCCCGTACGGTTTCAAGTCAAAATGAAAATGAAGAACTTCTCACCTCGAAAGTAAATGTGGTGTTGACTGACAAAGGCAAAGAACCCAAACAACCAGGAGTCAAGAAGAAAACGAAAGGGAAGAAGAAATAGGAGGATTCATCTCCTGAAAAATCTTCTGCAAACCCTTCTGGAGATAGGAAACCAAGTCATCCATGCTTTATATGTGATGAGGACCATTGGATGAAATATTGTCCATATAAAGATGAGCTTAGAAAATTCTTTAAGAGTTCAAAAACCTCGGCAGTATTGACTGATCCGTTTCCAAACCTAGGAACAAATCTGGTTGCTAGCGACAATGCTTCCCCATCCCAAGTGCTAATGTTGTATGTTTCGAAGCAGCTAAATGATGCTTTGATATCAACAAGGAATAAAGATTACGGGAATCCACAGATGTTGAACAACAAGGATAATGATCAACCTAGTAATTCGACAACAACTTCAACCGAAGTTGTGCCACCCATCACTCCTGAACTAACGATAAAATCACCAAAGGGAGTAGTACACAAATCGACATTTAATCCTTGTGCCAGAGCAGCACAACATTATAATATAGTGGAGGATTTCGCCCAATCGCTGTCTGCTATGTCGACACTTGAGGTACTACAAAATTGCCCCTCCCAAAAGCAGGCTTTATTGTCAGTGATAGGTGGGATTGACCCAACAAATTCCAATCTTGTGGCCTTTAATCACAAAGGATATTACCCTCAGTTACCAGCTCAACTAGCTTTCCTTATTCAAGTGAAAGCCCTCAACAAAACTGTTCATCGAACAATTATTGATGAGGGGGCATCTACATGTATTATGTCGATGAGTTGCTGGAAAAATTTAGGATCTCCACCCTTGTCACGATCGTCAACGACATTAAAAGCATTTGATGGACGAACATACACCCCATATGGGATATTGAGTAACTTGCAAGTCGAACTGGGGGGCAAAACAGTAGAAAATGATGTTGAAGTTATCAACGGAAACCTCGATTACAACATCCTACTGGGAAGGCCCTAGATATATGCTATGGCTGCCATTGTGTTGACGTACTTCAAGAAGGTTGCATTTCCCTTCCGAGCAGGAATTACAATCGTCGACCAACAAACATTTATCCCCAACAGTTCACAAGTTTCGGGAAGCATTCTGATGATCCACGAAAGCTCTCAGGCACTTTAGAATATCGGAGTAGGCCTACTCAAAGACCCTACATTGATGGGAAATTTTTCCCTACCACCTCCAAACAATCTAGTGGAAGTGGCCATGGTGGGAACCTGCAATATGATATCTTCTAGATTCAGAAGATTCCTAAACATTTTGAAAGCATGGATCATCGCCATTTTAGAAATATTGTAGCAATCAATTTTCTTTGCCTGGGGGGCAAACCCAAATCAATGCTCATCAAGCATTTGGATAGATAGGTCTAAGGAATATGGTACCCCTTCAATTCCTTGGTCGCATGTACATTCTACAGACGAAGGAATTGTTCAGTCAATGATGATTGACGGGGCACCATGGGAAGATTACTACCATCATTCCCATCTTCCGGATTACCATGAAGATTATTCCAGCGACCTTAATCATCCTTCAATTTTTTATTTTCTATCAAATACTATAAATATGGTGGATTCCGAGGACAATTCTTATCTCGTGTCGACCTCGTTAAAAAATGAAACGAGTAATAAGGATAGTTCTTTTACTGTGTCAACCTCATAAAAAAATGAACCAACTCCCTTTCCAAATCGAGTCTTTGATTATGATATCCTAAAATCCAAGTCGAGTCTTTCAAAGATCTTGAAGGTAAACCTTCATTCCAACCACAGTGTTGAATGCAATGAAGCTTGGGGGGCATGCACCTCGATTTGTGTTATTATTCTGGGGGCATGCAAACTTATCATGAGTAGTGTTACTGTAGGGTTCAAGCTCATTAAAAAATAAACTTGCCACGAGCAGTTTTTATGCGAAGTTCAAGATCGTTAAAAATTAAACCTAAGCAATGAGAAAATGTTTCACCCAAAGTTTAAGCTCATTAAAAAATGAACCAATCTCTGGTAAATAACCATTGTGAATGCATTATCATCAGCTTTTGAGCCTTGGTCGTGTTCCATCTATCACCTCACTGCTGTTTTAGCCAATCATAACGCCTCAATGTTGATTTGTTTACCTTTTTAGGAACATCTGCAACGAGTGATTCTGTTAGCCATCCTTCTGACACTGCCGTGATTGGAAAAGTCCAAACCTTACTTGGAATCAGCTGCTACCCGAAATTATCACTTGTTCCTCAAAAAACGAGTCTCCTTTAAGCTCTTTTCATCTGACTCGTAAAATAATGAAAAGATTGTCGAGCGATTGGCCTCTCCAGCTCGTTAAAGCTACCGAAAGTGTTGTCCCTCCTCTAGATTTTAATCTTTTTGGACCTGAGTGATTATTACACAAAAAGATCGAGCACTTGTCTTGTTCGGCTCGTTAAAACTATCGAAAATTCATCCATTTCATATTATTTTATAATTTTTTAGACTTAAGGGATTATATGACGAAAAAGGATTATTGGAGTTCCTTTCCGTCCCTTTTCAGACTCTCTAAAATTGAAAAAGGACCGAGTTATCATTGTCGTTAAACTCGTTAAAATCAATAGCGACAAACTTGTCCATATGGACGGGAATGGGTTTCACTATCGCTAGGCTCGTTAAAACATAGTGACGGGTTCGCCTAAAGGGAAAATTATAAAACAAGCATATGTTATCCTCCTCAAGCTTGATAAAAATAAAGAGCTACCGGTCAGCAATGACTGGGGAAAATTGGAAAGAAAACTTGAAGAAACTTTATTGGTAGCAAGTCGCTCTTGAACATGACACTTTCACTCCACGTCCAAGTCGGGTTGGGTTATTCCGTTCACCAGTCATATCACCATTGGTCCATCACACCATCCATTTTTGGGGTTAACGCTACCAATCCATGTTAGTGTCGCCGGTATGTTCAAGAGAAGTCGCTCAGAGAATTCATCTGTGTCTCATCCACTACAATACAGTCACGTTCCATTCTTTCATGACTGCCACCCTGAACCTTGTATCATCAGATCGTTTTCACATCCAAAATCATTTGCTCCGTTCCGTGTCGTAGATGTGGGATTCATTAAGGCCCTCCTACAATGGGTCGCTTCTTGTCGAAATCAGCTCATTATCCAAGAAGTCGACTTAGGAACAACCCTTTCAGTACTTTGAAGCTTGCATGCCTCAATGGCAAGTTTCTCACTTCCAGCGACATGTTTACATCAATGGCCTTTGACCGAAAGATTTTACGTGGTGTTCAACGCCAAGTCCCTTTTCACACTGTGTGAATTGTACTATAGTACCTTGAGGGTCATCATCATTATCGGTGATTCCTCTCGCGCCTGTTAACAGCTTACATCATTAGCTAGTAATCAGGTGATGTCTTTCCATGTTTGACTCCAGAACATCTTTCACATGGATCGACTTGTACTCCAAGTGAAGATTGAACGAGTTTGAAGACCTCGGATCTAGTTTCATCCATCCGGGCTATGATATATTCAGGAATATAAAGACATCAAATGTACATCATTGTCGAACAGATGATCATCCGAATCGAAGGATGATGGCTCCATCCGAATCATCAGTCTGCTACATAGATGGTTGTCTGTCCTATGTACATGAAAATGAATTTATAAACCTGAGCATGGGAATGCCCGCCTCAGCCAAATCATGAAAATATTATGAAGATAATGTATTGTATTGTATCTTATTACAGGTTGCCTTCCAGCTTGAAAAAACTTCAGATATTCATGATAAAGCATTTCACCCGACATCAAAAGATTAACGACCTCATGCTTTAGGGGCAAACTGTTATAGACATTTTTGGGCATTCCAACCCCAATCACACATGTCCATAAACCAAGGGCTTCTATGTCCCTAAAAGTGTTGCTTCACACCCTAAAAGAACAAGGTCAGCTGATTACATCTTCTCCCAGAAGTTCTCCATGAAAAACTGCTCAGAACTGGTCAAAATTGGACCATACAGGTTGCTCAGTGCTAAAGGTGTGATGTATCCCACCTGCTCAGTGTAAAGGGTGTGATGCATACTGGAAAGCCCCTCTCAAGGTGCGATGAGCGAGAGTGGACAAATGGCAGAGACAGTTTTCAAGGTGGATACTCAGGGAATCTTCCAGAAACTTCTCCAATGACACTTGCCTCTCTGAATTCACCCAGGGATGAGTAAGAGATCATGGATCTCCAAGTGGAACTAAGAACTATCAGAGAGAGGACACTAATAAAAAACCCAGCAGCTGACTCACCCCCCTGCAAACATCTATATATGGATCCCTCATCACAGAGATCCAGAGGCTGGAATCTTGCATTTTGTAAGGAAGTGTTGTTGGTTTCTTGGTGAAAATCATAGTGTTGGGTGATCTAATATTTTCATGAGGTGAAGAAGGGATTTCATGCTGAGAGGATGATGCTAGGTCAAAACAATTGGTTGTAATCATCTTTGCTATTCTTGATATTAATAAAGTTATTCATGTTTTCCTCCATATTCTTGTATGTTTGATGATATATGCATTTGTGTGCTCAATATATATCTGGTCCTATATTGTTTATGATTGTAGATCTTTGTTCTTGGATAGTGTTATGCTGCTTTGATCCAACAGGTGCTCTTTGAAGCTGGGTAGACGAAGGAGGAGTGGCAAAGACCTGTCAGAAGGGAGAGGAACCAAGCAAGGAACCAAGCGCAAGACTGAGGTTGGTGTCCTTTGTTCCCCTCTTATCTACTTCTCATAAAGGAAAGTGAAAGTTGTTTTAGTTTGTTTTTTTCTAAGATAGCTACCAGTCTTAGTGGGACGAGCAGCTCCGAGTGGACACTAGATTTCTCGATAACACTCAAGTTGTTGGAATCTAGATTTAGGTGTTGTAAGTTGTGCACTGAGCACAATTCCACTGGAATTCTTCCACTCAAATTGTTGAAATCTAGATACAGGTGTTGTAAGTTGTGTAGTGAGCCCAATTCCATTGGAATTCTTCCACTCAAATTGTTGGAACTTATATAAAAAAATCTAAGTTATGTAGCAATCTGAATTCCACTGGAATTCTTCCAATCAAGTAGTTGTAATCTAAAGATAGTTGCTCTAGGTTTTGCAACAAGATGAATTCCACAGGAATTATTCTGCTCAAGAAGTTGGAATAAAAGAAAGAGACATTAGCTAAGTACAATTTCCTAGAGCTTGAGGGATGTGACCAATTAACCTATTCTATGAAATGGCCAATCCCTACAAGGATGTGCAATTTCTTAGAGAAGTTTGGATACTTCCAGTGAGTAAATTATAGTGTAAATTGAGATATTGGAACTTGACTAGATGACCCAATTCTATTGGTATAGTCCTTGTCAACTTATTATCTAATAGATCCAATATTTGTAGTAAGGAGAGGCTGCCAATTGATGGAAAAATATACCGTTAATATTATTGTTGCTGATATTAATTATTTCCAGTGCTTTAAGCTTCCCAAACTCTGGTACAATTCTTCCTCTCAAATGAATATATGAAATATCTGACATACGCAATAAGGAAAGGTTTCCTAGATTTGGTGAAAGAGTACCCTCGAAATATCGCCAAGGAAGTAATATGGAAATCACTCTATTAGTGTTTTTATGGCAAGAAACACCCTCCCAAGAGCATACCTTCACCAAATTCTCAGTTGTCTAGTCCTACAATGATCCTAGTGGATCAAATATGATTGCCCTCTTGAACGAGAGAAGCGCCTCCATGTCCCTTTTATCCTCCAATGATGTGAGGGTGAGTTCTTTTGAAACAAAATGATGGGGCTATAGAGAGTTATGTAATATGGCCATCATTTCTTTCTCATATGTAGATTGATGTAGATGTTTTCCATTGAGTTATTGATTGGTGAAAGTCAATGGTCTACCTACCTGCATTAATATTGCACCAATGCCCATACCTGAAGCATCACATTCAATCACAAATTTTTTGGTGAAGTTTGGTAAGGCCAATATTGGAGTGGAGCACATGACCTATTGGAGAGCCAGGAAGGCTTACTAAGTTGTGTTAGTCTAGAGAAATAAATTTTCTTGAGAATATTAGTGAGAGGTCGGAAAATGCGTCCATAATTGCATACAATTTGCGATAGTAGCCTGTGAGACTCAAGAATCCCCAAAAACTCTTCAAGGTTTTTGGTTGGGGCTAATATTGCATTTCCTGAATCTTTTCCAGATCAACCCTCACTTTGTCATGGCACACAATGTGTCCCAAATAATCTAATTCTTGCATGCCAAAGGAACATTTGGATAATTTAACAAATAATTTGTGATCTAGAGAAATTGTAATATTTGGTCAAGATGTTGAAGGTGTTTGTCCCATCTTATGTTGTAGATGAGAATGTCATTGAAAAAGACCTAGATGAATTTTCGAAGATATGGTTTCAGAAGGTGGTTCATGAGGCTCTGAAAAGTGGATGGGGCATTACAAAGACCAAATGGCATGACCAAGAATTCATAATGGCCTTCATGATTTCGGAAGGTTGTTTTGGGAATGTCAACGTCCTTCATGCATATTTGGTGATAGCCAAAGTAAAGATCCATCTTGGTAAAATGTAGTTCATCAAGCAGATCATCAACTACTAGAAAAGGAAAGTTTTCCTTGATAGTGAGCTTATTAAGGGACCTAAAGTCAGGACACATGCACCATTCTTCGTTTTTCTTTAGAACCATGACCAGTAGAGATGAAAAAGGCTTGGTATGGGGACAAATAACACCATATTTGAGGAGTTCCTTGATTATTTTTTCGATTTCATTATTTTTTGTAAAAGAATATCAATACGGGAAGACATTTGGCAGCTTGGCACCTAGGAGCAAAGGGATGTTATGATCATGTTCATCCCTAGAGGGTAGGATCTCCTTAGGTTATTCAAAGGCCCACTAGTGGTGATCCAATACCTATTGCATATAAGGTTGAATATGAGGAGGAGTGGATTCAATGGCCTGGATGGCATTAAATTGGGCTACTATCCCATGATGGACCTTTTTTCAAAAATTCTCCATTCGATGCGAGTTGATGATATTAGGAGAACCTTCCTGGAGTCCCCTTACTATATGAGTGTGGTTGTTCTGTTTAAAGCTCATATATAACTCCTCGAAATACGTTGTGATAGGGCCCACTTTATGGAGCCATTCAATACCACGGGCAATGTCACAACCACCCATTTCAATGGTAAACATGTGGGTTTTGAGGTGATAATACCCCATTTGAAGCTTAATATTTTCACAACATCCTTCACATTTCATGGTTCCCCCATCAGCGATAAGGAAACGGAAAAATAGATACTACCTGTATAGAACAATGAACAACTTTTGATACTCTCTTATGGAGAAATTTATGTGTGTTGCCACTATCAATCAACACCGCTACTAGTCGATGTTTAATAAAACTTATATTTTGAGAGTCTGGGGCAAAGAAATTCTAGCTAAGGCATGTAGTCATATAATCGGATCATCTAGCGTAGATGTGAGATCATTGTCCATGTTGGCTTGGGGTTTAGTCGCTTCTTCCTCAGGCACTTTAGTGGGTGGAGCTTCATCGGCTGAGCTGTTTTCAGTAGCGTCAATTGGAAACAATTTTGGTTCCTTGCATTTATGTCCTAGGGAGTATTTGTCATCATAGTAGTAGAAGAGTCCTTGTTTCCTTCTTTCGGTCATTTCTATTGATGACACATTTTAAACCTTAAGTGTTTGGGTGGTGCCCTTAGCCTGCGTGGGACTTTCCCTTGCAATGAAATTTGGACGATTGGATTGGTCATTTAAGGCGACTTCTACATCTAAGGCCTTGTGGGATGCATCCAACCAAGTAGTTGAGTGATGCATTCAAACATGGGATTAGATGGATTCCTTTAGGAAAATGATGAAACATTCCAGGTAAAAGGCATATCTTGTTCCTTTAGTTTTGATGGCCAATTTTTCAAAAGCTGCAATGTAGTCCCTTAACCTATTTTCCTGAGCGTAGTGAGATTACCTAAAAAGTGAGATTCCCGATCAAAGCAGTCACAAATGGCTTTTGAAAACATGTTCCAAGTTTGCCTCCCTAGATAACATTTCTAATGCTACTACCACCACTCCCATCTCTCTTGATCTAAGTAAAGGGCTCCCACATGTATTTTAGTTTCATCCGTCCAGATATTATTAAGGAGGAAATATTGCTCCATTTGTGCCACCTATACTGCAAGGTTAGAGCCATGAAATTTGTACATGTCCATATTGGGTGTTTGGTGGCTTAAATATTGGTGACCACCATGGAAATGAATGTCATTATTTGATTCTCCTTCTATGTGTGCATCAACATTGTGTTCTTCCCTCATGGGTTGCCGAGGCACCTTTATAACTTCCAATACTTATGTGATTTGGGCAGTAATGGACACCTAGAATTCATTGAATTTTTTCTCGAGGGTGTCAACCTTCTTGGTAGCCCTTTCTGTAGTCATAACTTGAGAGTTGGTAGTGAGCATACACTAGCCCCGATCAAATTTTGATCTTACATAATAGTATGTTTGGAAAGAGGAAAAAATCAAGATTCTAGTGATGTGGCTCACTTGAATCCGCGTCGAGAAAAATTTAGGACTACTTGAATATTGGAGGCTTACAAGTGAATGGTATGATTACAATAAACTCGCCCTCCTGAATCTTACGGGCTAGGTCTCTTACAAGTGCTCCTTGATTGCCCCAAACCTTTTTTTCTTACTCTTAAAGGAGTTTTTCTCCCATATAATCAATACCACAGTGATTGAATTCTATAATGTTTGATACTGCCAATTATCCTACAAAAATTTGGCCTGAACAATAGTAATTGAAACCCCAAGGTCTTGGTACAACATAATTTGTTGCAAAAATCAAATCTAGACTATGGAAACTAACCCCTCACTGCAAAAAGAGTCTGATCTTCAGTGTGAAAACCCCAACTGTTGAATATGATCTATACAATTGCGACATAACCCATATTGTTGGATCTGATTTGGACCAGTGACTGTCGAATCCCAACTGTTGGATCTGATCTAGATGAAAAGGTAGGGGGCGAACTTCTAATAGCTGAGGGAACTATGGTATGAAAGGATTCTCAGGTGCTACTAATCACAATATACGCAGGGGTCCAACAATAGTACTCAGCCCAATCTTTCAGGGTGCTAACTAAGGAGGATCAACCGTAACCTTACCAATACTACCCGACTACCCTATTGTACATGTGATTAATCTCCCTGAGTGTTGTTCTTAGTGTATTGTAGCAAAAAGATGACTGACGGCTTATCTAAGGTTAGGTTTCAAGTTACCCTAGAGGGGGCTTCAGATATACCCAAGGGTACATGGAAGTGCAATTTGTGCATGGTTCAGTCTAATGTGATACTGCTCGAAGGGGTACCCATAGGGGTTATGAGGGAGTCAAACAAGCGTGACCACCTCTTGTAGTTCCTCCATGCATGCCTCCCCAAATCTGCAGGTTTATGCACTCAACAACAAATCCCATGGTTTAAATATGTTGGAACACGTCTCTAGCCTAAAAAACAAAATTATAAGAAAATTGGAGTTACAACTAACCCTCGAAAGTGCTTTGATACCATTTGTTATGCGCTTGACCTATGAGAATAATAGAATTCCATAAATTTGAAACAATATTGCTAGAAACACAAAAATATCACATGAATTGAGACAATCTGCAAAGATATATTATGATTCAGAAGCAAAATATAATGTTCACTTGCCTCTTCAAGGGGGTAACCTTTAATAGAGCAAAGCTCAATGAAAATAAAACTTGATACTTGTTCCCTTGCTATCTAAGACTTTTTATAGCTTTATGACATCCAAAACTTAACTACTGGTGATCCCTTGCATAACATAGGTTAACCACTTTATTTATTAACTAGGGCCCATTTATAACTAATTTTGGTCCCTTTTCTATAATGTGGGTCAACCACTTACAATTATTATTAATCTGGATAACTCCTTGTGAACTTTATTGCCTGAAATAACTAACTATGACTTTGACGAGACTTATTACATAAATAAGGGAGTTAGGGTTGAACCCTAACAATTTTTTTGGAAAATTCATACTTGTATTAGAATGCAAGTCGTGATAGGCGTAATTTCAGTGTTGAACATTTAATATTTTACATTTTATTTCTCTTGAATTACAACCATATTCTAACACAATGAATGGATTATAATATTGTCGTATTTCCATGTGGAACTCACATATGAATTAATTATTGTAATATGAGTAGAAAGGCGAAATTTATTTTTCAAGAACTATGATATTTTTAGTGTTAATAGTTTTTCACCAGAATGCTTAAAACTAATTGACTTAGAAAATTATCTTGCGACACTAAACAATAAAAAGTATAACTTAGATACAGTGTAAACATGAAATATTTGTGACAAAAATTGGGCAAGTGAAAAAAAATCTAATTTAGTTGACAAATGAAAGCATGATATTTTGTCAAAACTAGAAAAATGAAAAATGTTGAATACTATACAAACTCCTTGGAAAATAAAATGAGCAAAAAATGTTGAATTTTGTAAAATATGTTTTTTCTATAACATCTATAAAAAATCGATATTTTTTTCATGATTTGTAGAGTCTTTTACTAAGGGTTTTAGTGAGTTTCAATTATTTGGCAAGTGCACTCGAGTTTG
Organism: Pinus taeda; assembly: GCA_000404065.3. NCBI lineage: Eukaryota > Viridiplantae > Streptophyta > Pinopsida > Pinales > Pinaceae > Pinus > Pinus taeda. The sequence continues at coordinate 37,063 of APFE031166507.1, read as the reverse complement.
ACCATTATTTGACTAGTTTAATATATTTGTGTATTACTCACTAAGACTTTGTTAAGTCGATGGTAATTGTGTTGATTCCATTTTGATATGAATTTATTAGACATTTTTTTGGAAAATTACTTATAATTATGGACTTGGAAATTTCTTTTTTATGAGTTATAGAATTTTTTATATAAGGTTTGCTCTGTGTTTGGTGATTCTATATAACAATTGCTTTTATGTCCATTGTTCATGACTATTTTAGGCCTACTATTTTTTTTTTTGACATGAGATTTCTCATCATGATGACTTAGATGTAATGTATATGAAGTGCATGGTTGTAGGAGAGGATTTAGAATGAAAAAAAATAAAAAATTCTATATTAATATTTTCATATTCAGTAGGATCTAATTGCTCCAAAAATTTTGTTGATCCTGCATTGTATATTTTCATATACGAAACTAATAGTTCTTGGATGATATTTGTGTTGTCATTTTTGTTTTTGCAATATTATTCTAAATGAAATACACATGATAAATTGAATGATAAGGAACACAACTTAAAAGTCACATATATTGAATGATGAGGAAGGCAACCTAAAAATAAGATAAATTGAATGATGAGGATTGTGGCTCAAGTTTATTGTGGGAAATGCAAGACGCATTATAATTTGAATAATGAGGAACAATGTTAAAATTTCATTCATGTAGAAAAATCCCTTTTGAGTGAGTTTACTACTTTCATCATAGAAGTTTTGAGCTGGATCATGCCACATGATAGCTGGCCTGTAAAACTTTAATCCCAACCAAAAGAAAACTAGAATTTACTTCAAGATAATTTTGTGTGTGCGATTTTGAACCTAGAGAAAAGTTATCAGCCATTTCCAATGTTTCACAGTTGGAAATAAATTGTAAGACATATGGTACCTTAAATTTAGTTAAAATTGATTTCATGTGTGAAATTTTGAACCTGATGAAAATTTATGTGGGTAGAGATATTTTTTAATATTTAAAAAAAATAAGAAACCCAACTCATTGGTCTTATGGTAGGTGCCAATGTCAGTCATGCGATGATATGGAACCTATAACCATCGTAGCAAAAGTGTCGATGATATAGCAAATTCGTTGTGAAAGATCAATTGTCATTGATCTATCAACGCTAGTTGTTCCATCGTCCTTTGGACTCTTATGCCTTATGGTGTTGGTGGAATGACAATTACGTCAGGTATGTTGCTTGTTAACGTGTTTGATAAAAACTTAGAAGGGCCAACTTTCCTAATTTTGTAGTGGCTTCAAGGATACTACCAATTAGCATGTTTGAAGCAAGAAATTGTAAAAAGGAGAAGAGAAATTTTGTAGAGATAGAGGAATTGTATCCCAACATGTTGTTGAATATAGATAAAGGAATCTAAGTTCTATAGCAAGTCCAATTTAACTTGAATTCTTCCACTTGAGTTGTTTATGGAAAAATTAATACTTGATGACTAAGTGTAATTTCCTAGAGTTGAAAGGACGTGACCAAAAAGATTGTTAAAATAAATGTCTAATACTTAGAGAGATGTGCATTTTCTCAAAGAAGTTCAATACTTCAACTCATAAGACGAATGAACAAGGAGAGATATTCCAACTCGACTAGATGACCCAATTATCTTGGTCTAGTCTTTGTCGAATATTTTTCTAAAGAATGATTGGTTGAATGTGTGCAAAATTACAAAATATTTTGTAGTATAGCCCCAAATAATATTAATGTTGATATAAAGTGTTTGGAGCACTTTAAGATACCCAAATTATGGTGGAATTCTTCCTACCAAACATTTTTCTCAACAACGCTAAGTTCACAATAAGGAGAGGCTACCAAGAGATGGAGAGATACTACCTTCCAAATGTAATCCATAAAGGGTTATTTCAAAGACTCTTTTTGTGTGTTTTTTGTGGGAAACAATCTTCCATGAGTACAGCTTCTTTGAGTTTTCAATTGTCTAGTTGTACAAAATCCGTGTGGTAATAATGTAATAACCTTTCTGAAATGAAAGTATTTCCTCCATGTTCCTTTTATTCCTACATGATGTCAATTGACACATGAAATCCTCCAAAGTGCATTGCATCCAAACAAAATTGCAGTGTTAAAGTGAAGTACTTCCACTACGTGTGGTGTCATAGAGATGATCATATTCTATGTGAAATATCATAAGAAAAATAATATAATGATCTCCTTGAGAAATTAAATGTTACAACATTTGGAATGTCCAATGATATTATTTTTTCCATGATCACAAAGCCCGCAAGAATCAACATGACTTCTTTTTGAATTGATTGGTTGCATGAATTATATATCACATTTTTATTGATTTAATAATTGATTAATAATAATTAAATTTATATGCAAAAAATATGTATTAAATTAACAATTGTGAGGTGTCGAACAATTATACAGCTTGAGTGGGCCTAATGGTCTTAAGAGGTTACAGGTTCAAAACCATAGGGGGGTAGAGTATGTATGCCTTTGTAGACTTAGCAGTCAAATAGTTGCGCGGAGGTGGGTACCTTGTCCCACAAACAAGGGGGTCTCATACACCAATGTGGTGTCTGGCTTGGCCGTGACCTTAAAATTGGATAATAATAATAATATATTTCTCTTTTAAGATTTGTTGAATTTTTCCATTTTACTTTTATTTTTAAAATTTCCATAATAATAAAGTAAACATATTTTTTTCCTTTCAATACAAATTTGTTAATATTTATCTTCAAAAATATTTTTCTCAATAAAATGAACTTTAAGATTACAATATTCATTGAATTTTTTACGCAAATTAAAATATGAACACGAAGAATCATCAATTTCAATTCAAGTAACCATAATTGATAAAATAAATTAAAATGCCTTAATCAAATAACATATGAAAAGCATTTGGAAGGAGAGTAAAAGCATAAAGAAAAAATATGTTAATTTTTCACAAAGATTCTCAACCAAGAATGTTGCTTTCAAAATGTATGAAAAAGCTCAAACATAAAAACAATATGCCACTTCATTGTGTACATTTTTCAAAATACTTAAAATATATATGTAAACTAGGAAGTAAAAAACTAAAAAATGTAAAAAAAAATAATTAAATGGAGATGGAAAAAAAAAAAGACATAAAAACCACTCACATTCTATTCATCAAAATATTAGATATTATTTTAATTTTCAATACATATTTCATGAAAATAGCATTATGGTTGACTAAAAGATAAGTCATTTAGGGAATCGATACACTCCATAAAATGGTTTTATTTTTGGAGCTACCATCCAATGCCATGCTTTTTCCCACATAATTATTAATGTTACAACTCCACCAAAGCCAATTCCTACTCCTAATCCTAATGCAATTAATGAGATATGTTCATCCACACGATTCAACCATCCTTGGTGATCACTGACATTTGGAGAGACTCCATCTCCTTTTTTGGGGGTAGCTTTATTGCATGCTTGTAAAGGATACCCACATAGGCATTTGTTCATTTGAAATGAAGCCACACTGAAAGTGTCCATCTGCGTTCCTTGAGGGATTCGCCCACACAATCTGTTAAATGATACATCCAGGTATGCCAACTTAGTTAATTTAGAGAGTTCTTGAGGAATCTCTCCGCTCAAATTATTTGTAGCCAAGTCTAATTGCTCTAGAGTAGATATCTCACTTAGAGATGCAGGAATTTTCCCTTCCAACTGATTTCTAGATAGATTCAACAACCGCAAGTCACTCAAATTTCCCATGCTTGAGGGAATTTCTCCAATAAAATTATTGCTAGACAAATCCAAAATGGTATTTGTGACCAACACATATGTTAGAATATACTCAAAACCTTTAATGTTAACTTGCACATCAGTGTAAAATGTACTACTAGTGAGATGGGAAGACGAAGGTATTTGAAATCCTAGGAGTCTCCCTAAATTAAAAGGTATTGTCCCCGTAAAATTATTATTGGATAAATCCAACAACTGTAAGTTAGGAAGATTTGTGATCCAATCAGAAATACCACCTTGAAGGTTATTATAACCCAAACTTAAAATTCGTAATGATTGAAAAGATGCATACTGTTTAGGAAGCTGGCCTATCAATTTATTTTTCCTTAAATCTAGTGCTATAAGTTTGGTGCAATTGGCTAAAGATGATGGAAGATTCCTAGAAAAACTGTTAGAATGAGCAAAGAAAACCTCCAAGGAAATTGGAAACACTATGTCTAGGGATCCACTAAGTTTGTTCTCAAACAGCTTGACACGATTTAACTATGTACAATTCTGTAAAGATGCGGGAATATTTCCATTCAATAAGTTTTTGGATAAATCTAATGTGTATAGACCAACACATTTGCCAATGTTCTCAGGGATTGTTCCACTAAGCTGGTTGTCGAACAACAACAAATGTCGCATGTTTGTGCAATTCCCTAGAGATGCGGGAATTCTTCCACTCAAGTTGTTGGATGGCAAACGCAAACCAATTAAATTCTGCAGCGAGCCCAATTCTCCTGGAATTCTTCCACTCAAGTTGTTGGATGATAGATGCAACCACATTAAATTCTGTAGCAAGCCCAATTCTCCTGGAATTCTTCCACTCAAGTTGTTGGATGACAAATCCAAACTCATTAAGCTCTGTAGTGAGCCCAATTCTCCTGGAATTCTTCCACTCAAGTTGTTGGATGACAGATCCAACCACATTAAATTCTGTAGCAAGCCCAATTCTCGTGGAATTCTTCCACTCAAGTTGTTGGATGACAAATACAAATACCATAAGCTTTGGAGTGAACCCAATTCTCCGGGAATTCTTCCACTGAAGTTGTTGGATGACAGATTCAACAGCTGTAAGTTCTGGAGTGAGCCCAATTCTCCGGGAATTCTTCCACTGATATTGTTGGATGACAGATACAACCAAGTTAAATTCTGTAGCGAGCCCAATTCTCCTGGAATTCCACTCAAGTTATTGGATGACAAATCCAACCAATCTAATTTCTGCAGCGAGCCCAATTCCCTTGGAATTCTTCCACTCAAGTTGTTGTATGACAAATCCAAAGTCTCTAATTTTTGCAGCCAGCCCAATTCTCCTGGAATTCTTCCACTCAAGTTGTTGTATGACAAATCCAAAGTCTCTAATTTCTGCAGCGAGCCCAATTCTCCTGGAATTCTTCCACTCAAGTTGTTGGATGACAGATCCAACAACGTTAAATTCTGTAGCAAGCCCAATTCTCCTGGAATTCTTCCACTGAAGTTGTTGGATGACAGATCCAACAACGTTAAATTCTGTAGCAAGCCCAATTCTCCTGGAATTCTTCCACTCAATTTGTTGAATGACAGATCCAACAACGTTAAATTCTGTAGCAAGCCCAATTCTCCTGGAATTCTTCCACTCAAGTTGTTGGATGACAAATCCAAACTCTGTAAGTTCTGCAATAAGCTCAATTCTCCTCGAATTCTTCCACTCAAGTTGTTAGATGACAGGTATAAAGTCTCTAAGTTCTGCAGTGACCCCAATTCTCCTGGAATTCTTCCCCTCAAATCATTATATGAAAGATCCAACACACGCAAAAAGGAAAGGTTTCCCAGAGTTGGCGAGAGAGTACCTTCGAGACTTAGTGCAGAAAGGCTGAGGTAAACCACTCTATTAGTGCCGTCTATGCAGTAAACACCTTTCCACGAGCATGCATTCGCCGAATTCTCAGCTGTCCAGTTGGACAGCGATCCTAGTGGATCCGATGTGACGACCTTCTTGAACGACAGAAGCGCGTCCACGTCCCTTTTATCCTCCATTGATGTGAGGGTGCGTTCTTTGGAAACAAAATGATGATGATGGGGCTCCCTTAATGAATTGAACGTTGTGGCAGCCGCATTGTCCAACGCTGCCAACACTATCAAAAAGCAGACAATCATGGCTTTATCCATGGCGCTCTCTCTGTGTCCACTGCTTTGCCTATGAATTCACTACATATACATATCCCTTTTATAGCAATTGCAAAGAGTCGTAGAAATTGGTTGGCGTGATGAGTGGGTGAACACAGAGGTGATTTCGGGATTTGATTGTGTGGCAAATGGGTGGAACGCGTGGAATCAAATTCCGTGGAAAATTGGCGTGATGAGTGGAAGATATAATTTCAGGTATTGAGTGGAAGGTAAGTCATGGATTTTGCTTTGACGAGTGCATCCCGATGTTTTTGGGTGTCTCCATCCCAACTTAAATTAAAAAAAAATGGAAAGTATATATTAATTTTTAAACACGGCTCCATTTTGCAATTCGACAATATCATGATTCATAAAATTAGGAAGAATTATTAAATCCTAAAAAGTAGGAAGAATTTATATCCTAAAAAGTAGGAAGAATTTTGGCAAATGAGTGGAACACATGGAAAATTGACGTGAGAGAGGCGTGAATTGTGAAATTCTTTTCGCTTAATACGGTCAGCTTTCACATATCATTATTTTGAAAGCCTTTTCGCTTAATTTTTAAATCAATAAATTTTAAATCAATAAATCATTAACCATGATTTCGGGATGAGAAAATTGACGTGAGAGAGGCGTGAAAGTCTTTGGGAATTTGATTTGGGGCGGAATTGTGAAAGCCTTTTCGCTTAATACGGTCAGCTTTCACATATCATTATTTTGCTTTGAGGAGTGCATCCCGATGTTTTTGGGTGTCTCCGCATTACTACAATGAATTTTTAATGGATTAATAGAATGAGAGTAGAGTTAAAACATTACCATGAAGATGAGACAATTTTGAAGCAATAGCTAGGTATAAAATGTCTATCTAAGATTAATTTGATATTCTCCTATAGGGGCTTGGTGACATTTGACATTTTGTTTACATTCTTGGGTGTTCTGGATATGGAATTTGGTGTTTGGGTTGTATATAGTGTTGGGTTGTGTACTTATGATAGATAAGTTAGTTAAGTTTGGTATTGTATTTGTTGCTTTGGATTTCCAAGGTTTGGTATTTTTCCTTTGAACTCCTCAAAATATATAGTTTGGCTTGTTTGGTGGTTTGTTATGCAATAGTGTCACAATGGTTATTAATTTACTTGGTGAGCATTATTGTGGTGAATTATGTGAAGGCTGATAATGTACTTTCATTGAATTTTAATATTTTGAATTACATAGGTGTGGGCATGGGGAAGTTTTCTTTAGTATCCTCCCATGTCAACAAGTGTCTCCCATAAACTCTCTTAGCTTTTCAATAATAAAGAAAGAAATATATTATTAATTAGTTCATTATAGATGATGTGATGGGATTCATTCTTGGTTGAGATTTGGATTTCCAACAGGTTTTGGATCCAGTTGAGGTGGTCTTAAGAAAATCCCAAGGGTTGGGGTTGGAGATGGTTTTGTCTGGGAAGATATAGATAGGTGGGTGGAGATAGGAAAATTCCTCTCAGTATGGTGAAGGAATTCTAAGCGATCTAAGCTTGTTTTGGTTTTGTGATCTCGGGACCATTTTAGGTGAGATCACGGTAGCTTGAGGGTGGAGATGGTTTAACTTCTAGATTCCCTATTTGATTATGTATTGGTTTGTCGCAAGAGATCCCTTATTCATTCTTGGAATATATCATGGAGATGGTCGGGCAGTACATGGAAGTCCTTGACTTAGTTCTCTTTTTCATATGTCATTATAAGTTATTTTCCCTATTGAGATTTACGAGCACATGCACTGGTTATCATGTGATCTTATGGTTGATTTTCCATAGTTTTTATTACTGGTTATATGTTAGTTATATGTATGGTGTATGATGTGCTCTAGTAATGGCTCTTGTTCATGATTTGATAAGTTATTGAATCGTTGATGTGTTGTCACTCAATGCATTGTGGGTTTCAATTGATCAAGGTTGCCCAAGAATAGGGAAGTTTGGAGCCACTTTCCCAAGCCACAAAAGCTCTAAGTGCCAAGTTAGTTCCACTCCATTACATGGTGTCCGAAACGAGCTTTCCCACGATATATAGAAGTCCCAAAATGGATTCCTGGATTAGAAGATATGACTTGTTGAAGATCAAGAGGTCTCTTGCCCTGAAATTAAGAAGATATTCTCTCTCCTACAGGGGGCACGTGGCGGCATATGATTGGTCCTCAAAGCTGACAAGGAAGCTAACATCATAAATGATGTGGTAGTATGAAGGAAATGTGGTAGTATAGATGCTGACGTGGTAGATGACACATGTCCCTTAGTTTCAACGTTTTTAGGGGTCCTATGGGACCATTTTCGAGTGACACGTGTCACCACTCACATGGCAACGATGATGTTACCCCACATATCGGTGATTTCACAAAGTGTAAGATCTTTCCCTCACGGATACTTCTTCCTAGCCTGCGATTGTGATATGCTAAAACCCTCAGGGATGCGATATGTTTTAGTGGTTCTACCTGAGGAGGATTTCGCATCTGGACTATCGGCCCGCACTATGGAAAAAGGTAAAAGCCCCCCTCTCCTGCAATGCAATTTTGATGTCGTAGGTGGGCTCGATCCCATAGGTTAGTGATCGTAGTTTTCTAGGGAGTAAGCTTAAGATAAAGCACAGTAAAGTGCCGATATGTGGGATTTTGTGTTACAAAGGAAATAGGCCCCCAGACATAGGTCTGAAGGCCTTAGCACCTAAAAGGTTAAGCCCTTGGTCCCAGCCTATGGTTATATGAAGAAAATAGAGATAAGGGTGCTACACCAAAGGGGAGCTTAAAGGGAAGTCACAACACACTTGTTTCGTGTTATTCCTATGTTAAAGGCCCACGTTCGAAGGACTCCCGGGTACATAATAATACACGACACTAGGTTTTTCAAAGCTATGATAGTGTCTAGCAGAGTTTTAATGGTCAGATGGGCCAGCCGCTAAAGACTTAAATGGAGGATGGCACAACATTGGAGTAGTACACGGGACTCGGGAGGATTAATGAATTAGCATGGAGCCCCATCCCTCCACACAACAAAAGACTGCAAATACGAGCACTTACAGCTGACCCAAACCCTACTTCATAGAACAAGGCATCCGAGTAGTAAAGGCAAAAGCGACATGGTCAATTGAGCAACACAGGAGGCCATACCATGAGAAAATTATAGCCTTAGGCAGAGGCTATCACAGGATGGGCACAAAGACTTTTTCATTTACTTTTCTGTCTGGTTATTTACTTATTTTTGTCCTGTAACATGCCTTCCTTTCAATGAGGCTTTTAATTATGTAATGTTTTAGACCACATAGCCATCTCTGAATGAAACAACTAGTCGACCCAACAACTGAGACTAGGCTAGAGATATTTTACTGTAATGAATGTTCTTGCTCCCTTCTCCAGATAAATAGCGGAAGACAAGACTTAGAAAAGGTTCAGAATTTCTATAGAAAAGACTACATGCCGTTTTCAGACCATTTTTCTTTGTATCTCATATATTTTTTAGAATATCAAGGATATGGTGGTGATTACCCCTTCAAGTATTACAGTATGTGTTCCTTCTATTAAACTCATTTTATGTTCATCTTTCCTCTTTGTATTCATGCAAATTATAGCTGCTAGAAATATTTCAATCTTCCTCATAGATTTATTTGTATTGATATGTGAATGCAAGTGCTTATAATTATATCACAGATTCACTTGTCTCAATACTGTTGATGCATATACCTATGTGGACTATTGAAATCATATACTTAAATCTGCAACACATGAATCATAGTATCCAGCCCCTCCTTGATCCATTATTTCTTCTTGTAACTCAAATAAGTATAGAAATCCTTAATGCCTCAAGTTCTATATGTTAAGTGTAGAACTCTTGAAGCCTTATGCTCAATGTGATGAGTTGCTCCCTCTCTTTGTCCTATCTCATCTACTCTGCAAAATCTTCTTAAGCTGTAAGCCCTTGAATTATTCGGCCTCCATTATTTTCATGCATATTTCTGAGATCTGAACTTGTGAGGAAGTACCATAAATTCATGTTTCATTTCTTTGGATAAATGAACCAACCCATTTCCTATACATATATATGTATTTATAAGACATAGGTGATGTCTCCAGTTTCCTGTAAATCATTTGAGACACACCAATTTAGATTTTCCCAGACACTAGCCTTGTAAGCAATCTAAAGTTGTCTCTGGGATCTACAACATATTTTGGTGTCGTTGCTGGGGAACGTATTGAAGGAATTTTCTCCCGGAATACGACAAATTGAACACTCCTTGTGTAGGTGAGCAAAGTTTGTTCTGATTGCATTCACATCACCTTGGCGACTCCACACCCCCTCATTATCATTCATAACCATGCATTTTAAAAGGCCTCATACTCGCTCAGATACATCTCAACAGAAAGCCCCATTCATATGTGACCCATAAAAGTTAATTTCCAATAAAATACGGAAAGAGCAAACTCCCTTTGACTGTGCTACCATCTCACCAGCTTTTGAAGTTCCCTCATCCAGTTCTCAGCCTCTTACTACTCACTATACAAGTGTTACTCCTAAGGTCCTGACATACCCTCCTTCCCCTCCAAACACTGTGGTCTTGACCCCAGTTCCTCAAGAAAATCTTAATACCCCTCCACTAATCTAGATGGCTCTTCCAGGATTTTTACTAAACAAGTATGCACCTCTTGATCTACCTCATCCCTTAAGTGTCATGCCCCAAGATTACCTAAATATTCTTCCTAGATTTAATGGGGAAGATAACATCATGACATAGAGACACATAGAAACCTTCTCTACCTTTGATGGGAACCTGAATGTGGAACAACTGGATGTGGTCATAAGAATTTTTGTACAAAGTCTTGACGGAGAAGCTAGAAACTGGTTCAAAGGCCTACCAAAGGCCTCCACCACTACCTGGGAGGAGTTGGAAAATGCTTTCACCCAGAAATGGGGAGAAAAGAGGAATCATGAGTACCTCCTCACTGATTTTAATGCCATAAGAAAAATACCAAAGGAGGATACTTTAGAATTTATCAAAAGATTCAATAAGAAGTACAATAACCTTCCAGTCGACATAAAGCCTCCTCCAACAGTAGCTCGTGTGGTTTTATTGGGATATTTTGAGTCTGACATTGGTTTTACCTTGAGAGAAAGGAAGTCTCTCACTCTAGACCAACTTCAGATTGATGCCCTTGAAGTGGAAGAAAATCTGTCCTCGATAGGGGAGTCAAGGGTAAAGCAAGAACCTACTAAACCCAAAATAGAGAAAGAAGAGGCATCCTCCTCTGGTCAAGATAGAGAATCATCAGACCCGAAGTGGGATGATCTAGAGAAACTCATTTGGAGCTTATCACTAAAGGTTGGAAAGCTTGAAATTGAGAACAAGAACCTCACCAGACATAATGCTCAAGTCAACATCCGGGGCTATAACCCACAATATAGAAGGCCTTCACTACAACTACTTCCAAGGGAAATAAAGGAACAACTTGATCAGATCCCTTATCCCTTATACTTGGAAGATGGCCCCGACGAACAATCGTCGGATACACAAGAGATGCAGGGAAATATATATTATGCTTTTGCTGAAGAAGAATATGATAATATGGCTCACAAGGAAGTCAACCATCATATAGAAGCAACAATAGAGAGGAAGATATGGATTATTAATGCAAACATTTTGTAGAGTTCATGCAAACACAACCCCAACATAAGTATAATCTAAGATCTTCAAAAAGAGGTCAAGAGAACTAGAGCAACAAGAAGGAAGTGCTCCCCAATTTTCTCCTCCCACACCATACAAAGGGAAAGGTAATCTCCATCTTGACCCACCCAAGAAAGGAGTCTCTGCAAATAAGGAGATAAATGGTCCTAAAAGGCACATAGAAAAGGAGCCACCTATTCTACCTAAAACTGCCAGCAGGAAGGGAGAAAGAACAAAGGCATGAGATATAGAAAAGTCCCAACCCACATTCAATCTCCAAAAGGAGATCGAAAAGGTAAAAATTCGTGTTCCTCTGACTGAGCTTCTAAAGCAGTCTAATTACAAAGGCAAAGTCTCTCAATTCATGGATCTCGTCAGCTCAGCACCAACCCAAGATAGTTTGAACCTCCAAGAGGAGAGGCCCATGGTTTTTTTTGCGCTACATGTGGAAGAGTTGGACCCTTCTACTGCACCTTTCTATGTGACTTTGGTGATCCATGACCTTTTGTTACATAATTTCATGTTGGATTCCAGGGCCTCACACAACCTCATGCCATTATTAGTAATGGAATAGCTGGGTTTGGAGATCACTAGACCATGCAAGGACCTATACTCTTTAGACTCCAAGAGAGTCAAATGCTTAGGCATGATAAAGGATCTAGTGGTAAACCTGGCTTAGATCCCGGTGAAAAGTGTGGTAATGGATATAGTGGTGGTTGGTATATCTCCTCATTTTGGAATGCTCTTATCCAGATCTTGGGTTCAAGGTGGGTGTCTCTATCAAGCTAGATCTTACTTATGCCACCATTCCCACTTTTGGAGGTGAGAAAAGGAGGTTGTACAAAGAATCCAGGTTTGTGAAAACCATGACCCCAGCTAAAGGCTCAAAAAACTCCCTAGTGCATGGGAAGGATAGCGACATCTCCTTTCTACTTCTAGAAGAGGATGAGGCTTTCCGAGAGGAAACATTAGTACACCTAATAGGACAGTCAAATCACTTGCAAGTAAATGAAAATAAAATATGGAAATTATACTTTGATGGAGAAAACTCAAAAGATGGAAATTGAGCTGGAATATTATTGGTATCTCTAGAGGGTGGCCTAATAGCCCTGTCTTTCAAACTAGATTTTGAGGCTACCAACAATGTGGTGGAGTATGAGGCACTACTCCTTGGGTAACAAAAGGCAAGAAATATGAACATTGAATGCCTATCGGTCTATGGAGACTCTGAGCTAGTTATAAGGCAGATTTGAGACCAATGCCAAGCCAAAAACCCTAGGTTGAGGACGTACTGAAATGAAGTGTGGGACTTAATCGATAATTTCTTCCTAGCCTTTAACATCTAGTTTCTACCTACGGAAGAAAACAGGATGGATGACTCTCTTGTGGTAGATGCAAGCACTTTCAGGCCCCTACAGAATCCACTCCTCAGATATGAGATAGAAGTCAAACACAGGCCTTCAATACCTAATAATGTCAAACACTAGCAGGTATTCGACGATGACGAGCAGGTGAAAATATTCATAGCAGTCGTTGGGGAGTTCACCCACTCCACCATTGACCAAGAAGAAGAAGAAGCAGAACAATAAGCCACTTCGTGGAAGGACACAGTGGCTAGGGAAAAAAAATGCAACTAAAAGGCAACACCATCCCTCGTAGACTTGTTCCACTAGAAATACTTTTTAATAAAGACAACATAGCTTCCAAACAAATGGCCGTAGAGAAAGATGAGCAAATAGAAGACTAAAACCTCAGATCAGAGAAGGAACCCCATATGATCAGGTTGTCCAAAGGAATCCCCTTGCAATACAGATAGAGGTATTTAGATCTATTCAAAACTTACAAAGATGTATTTTCTTGGTCTTATGATGATTTGAAATCATTTGATACGAATATTATTCAGCATAAGATTCCTTTGAAGAGTGGGATAAAGCCATGCAAATAGAAACTCAGACAGATAAATCCACTCTTACTCCCCTCCATTGAAAAGGAGGTAAGGAAGTTGTTATAGGCCAAGATCATAGTACCTTTAAGATACTCTGAATGAGTAGCTAATTTGGTCCTTGTCTGTAAAAAGAACGAAGAGATAAGGCTATGTGTGGACTTCTGGCATTTAAACAGGGCATATCTAAAAGATAACTAACCTCTGCCCAAGATGGATAATATATTGCAAAAGGTAGTGGGTGCAGCCAAAATGTCCATGATGGACAGATTCACTAGATTTAACCAAGTGGAAATCCACCCTGACGACCAGAAAAAGACTACTTTCACCACCTTGTGGGGAACATTCATGTAAGCCCGCATTCCATTCGGGTTGATAAATGTAGGGGCCACATTTAAGAGAGCTATGGACATAGCTTTCATAGGTGAGAAAGAAAAATTCATGGTAGTATACTTAGACGACATCACAATATTTTATAAGACTAATTAAGAGAATGTCCTCCATTTAAAGCTCACCTTGGAGAAGTGCAAAAGGTATGGTCTCTCTCTGAATCCTTAGAAATCTTAGTTCATCCTAAGTGAGGGGAAGCTGCTTGGACACATAGTAGCATAGGAAGGAGTAAAGATTAATCCTGAATGAGTCAAATCCATCATCCATATTCCCTTTCCCAGAAACAAGAAAGAAGTCCAAGCCTTTTTGGGGAGGATAAATTTCTTAAGGCGATTCATACTTAAGTATGCTGAGATAGTCAAAGGTATTACAGATATGCTCAAGAAGGAGAATGAAGTCAATTGGAGCATTTTCCCTTGTGATTCTTTCACTAGACTAAAAGAAGCTTTGGTTGAGGCCCCAGTGCTAGTCAACCACTACTATTCAATTCCTTTCTACATATTTTCTTTTTCCTCTCCACATACCATTGCCATTGTGCTATTATAGAAAAATAAAGAAGGTTACAAGTAACCCATTGCCTTTTTCAGCCAAGTCCTAAGGGATGTCGAGCTGAAGTATAATATATTGGAGAAAAAATCCTATCCATTGGTCAAGGCACTGAAGTCATTTCGTAAGTATGTGCTATAATCGAAAATCACAACATTCATCCCAACGACTACAATCAAGGACATCCTGGTGCAAGGCAACAATGAAGGAAAAATGGTAGATGGATAGCTAAAATACAAGAATATGAGCTAGAAATAAAGCCTACCAAGCTCATTAAAGGCCATAGGTTGGCAAAGATTTTATCTCAATCCAACTGCCAAGCTCTAGGGATAAACCTCATCATAGAGGAAGGCAGACCAGAGGATAACCACAGTGGAATTAAAATAGCTGAGTAGAAGATCTATGCCAAATATGAGGGATCGCCCAGGTATAAGAACATTTTTCATTACCTCTTATTCCTAAGATGCCCATTGGGACTGGATAGATCTAAATACCAAAGCTTGAGATTGCAGGCACATAAATACATTATATCCAATGGGATTCTCTATTGGAAGGACCCAATGGGGGTATTACAGCTATGTTTTGTTGAGGGAAAAATACATGAAGTGATCAAGGATTTCCATGGGGGATTGTGTGGATGACACTATAGTTGGAAGAAAACAACACATAAAAACCTCAAGGCAGGATTCTACTGGCCCATGATGTTTGGAGACATTTATTCTCCGGTCAAGTCATGCCATAAATTCCAATTATTTGCTGAAAGAAAAAAAATTCTCCTCTCCCCCTGATTCTTGTGCACATAGAGGAGCCTTTTAGACAGTGGGGATTGGACTTCATTAGAGAAATAAACCCACCATTTTTTGAATGGTTCTATTGATATGTGAGTTTGGAGAGGCATTTCATCAGTTGAGACTGGCCTCCCCATTGTTTGGCAGACATCACAACTTGAAACAAACCTTTTGGCATATTTGAAAAGAGTGGGGCAATAATAACCCACATGTAGGACCTTGTAGGTTTGTCTACAAAATGGCCACCACAGGGTTCACTGTGGCAAGCTCTCATGACATCATACATCTCATTTTCTCGCACACATTTTCTCATGATTAAATCAGGTCTTGTGCAGTACAAGTCCCCCTCTATCCAAGAATAATTAACACTTCGCTGCACAATATTATGTTTCTCACTGGTGGAAATATTTTGTGGCAACATGCTTGAGATCAGATAGTTAGCCACATCAGCAAACCAAGGAGTATGTGTTGAGACAACAAATAAATTATCATCTAGAAAACCATCCAAAACTAGTACTAAAGTTTTGTCTTAAGCAATGTTCATTCGGGATAAGAAATCTGCAACCAAATTATCTCATCCATGCCTGTCAATCTTAGTGATAATAAATTCCTGTAATAACCATCTTGTAATTCTTCTATTAGTAATGGGCTTATTCATAAGAAACCTAATAACAAAGTGATAAGTATGGTCAAAATTTTTTTAACTAGTAATATAATGCCTAAATTTGTTGATAGCATGGACTAGCGTTAATAATTCCTTTTCAGTAATTGTGTAATTTAGCTCTACAAGTGAGATATTTTTTCTAACAAAGTAGATGGCATAAGGAAAGTGATTCTCCCGTTGTCCAAAAATAGCTCCGAGTGTGGTGCCCGATGCATCGGTACAAATGTGAAAAGGGAGAGACCAATTAGGTCATCTCAACAATGGAGAAATAGACAATTTGTCTTTTAGGTCCTCAAAAACATTATGATAGTCAGTATCCCATAAAAATCTTTAGTAAGCAATTTAAACATGGGTGTTGCAATTTTAGTAAAATTTTCAATAAATCTCCTATAGTACCCTACATGTCCCAAAAAACTTCTTACCTCTTTTTGCAACATTGGAGTTGGAATATGTGATATTACCTCAATTTTTGCAGGATCAAATTTTATCCCTTGTGATACATGATGTCCCAAAACAATTTCCTTAGTCTGCATCATTTTACAACGAATCAATACCTTTTCCAAGTTCTTCAAATCTTGTTGAAATTCATCATCGTACATTGTGAAGTCGTCCATATAGACCTACACATAGTCATGTATCAAATCAACCAAAATAGCTAAAACAACTCTTTGAAAGGTAGTTGGAGCATTGCACAAACCAAAAGGAAGAACTTGTTAATCATAGGTGCCCCATGGACAGGTAAAATTAGTATTCTCTTGGTCTTCTAAGGCTATTTGAATCTAATTATAGCCATTGTACCCATCCAGAAGAGAGAAGTTCTTTTTCCCTGACAATGTATCAAGCACCTAATTAATAAAAGGTAAAGGAAAATCATCCTACAAGGTAGCTTTGTTCAGCTCTTTATAGTCAACACAAATTCTCCATTTCCCAATTTTCTTGGGAACTACGACCAAGGGAGATACCCATTTACTGCCAGAGATAGGATATATAAAAATTTCACTTAAAAGTTTCTGCAATACATCTTTAACAATTTCTTTTACAACTGGATTCATTCATCTTTGTGGTTGCCACAGGCCTAGCTTCTTTATTCATGTAAATGTGATGTGTACAAGTGTCAGGATGAATACCTTTCATGTCCAAATAATCCCAAGAAAATGAATTGGACTACTTTTGAACCATATTTATTACCTGTTGTTTTTGTTCTGTAGTTAATTTTGTACCAATGTGTTGAAAATAACAAGAAGAAATGCTAAATATAGAATTGATAAAAATAACATTGCTATAAATAGCATTTCGGGATACATTCCAATTTTAGTTAGTCCCTAAATTAAAATTGAGAATTAAAATTCGAATTTGTTATGAGCATCTATTTCAAAAATAATTAATTAATTCATCTTGAGTTAATTAGTTGAAGAAAATCAAACATGAAGTGTATGTGAAGACATGCAACAGTTTCTCCATTGATTGAGGAATTTATCCCTTAGTTAAGGAGATGATGATGAGTTGTAATTAGTTAGCTCAATTAACTGAGTTAAGTCCAGTTAGATTAGTTCCAACAGTTTTTAGAACTAATTGTGAGTTCAATTAGTTAATGCATGCATGCATGTAACTGCCGCTCTTCAAATAACTGAATATTCTCTCATAAATAACCCATGCATGTCAGTTCATTCAGAGACCCAGTTGAGATCAGTTGATGGGACAATGTACTATCAGTTGCAAGAATATTCCATGGAGGATATCTCTTGCATGTAGAAGGAATTCATTCCTTAAGGATTGCACAGTTATTTATGAGTTTAGTGAGTTGTATGAGGCCAGACTTCACACAGGTGGTACCACTGGACCCCAGGAAAAACTACGCAAGGAAATAGGAGGCTTGGAGGGCTAAGGGAAGGCATATGTTGTGTCTATTAAGTCTGTGCGCTGTATTGAGGGATTGTATTGAGAGCTGGATAGCTTGTGAGCTAAAGCTTTGTGTAATTTGAAGATATTTCCACTTGTATGATAATACAAAGATCGGGGTTTTTAGCTGAGGCTTTCCCCAGAGTATTCTTCTATGTTCATGTGTGATTGCTTTCTCTTCTTTTGTTATATGTGTTCTATTTGATCTTACTCATAATTGATTAATATTCCGCAAGTTTGTTTGAAGAAGTAGACCAAGTATTTTGCTTTAGTATATTGCATTATCAAGTGATCTACAATGAGAATTTATACATGGTATTAGAGCAAAGGTGATCAAAGCAAAGAACAGTATACAAGAAGGGAGAAGTTCAAAGTTTCAAGTTCCTTATTATAGAAATCGAGTTCTTGTCACATCTCTAATTTCATCAATGGCAGTCAATAGTTTAAGACTCGAGTCTGCCCTTAATGGCAGCTCGAATTATATAGCCTAGAAGGATCGCATGGAGGCAGTATCCAAGGACAATGGTTTGAAGGACTTCATTGATTAAGAAGTCCCCAAGCCTACAACAACTAATGCTCAAAATTTTTATACAGAAGCATCCAGAACTACTCAAGCGTTGAGGACAACACTTTTTTGAAGGAAACGGGCATGTTGGGTCCCTATGATACTAGTGATTACCCCATTACTATTGTAATTGTATCCCTTATTAATATTGTTGTGCCCCATATTGTTATTACTGTGCACAATAAAATCCCTCTATTGCTATTTTTGTGGCTTTATATTATTATTGTTAGGTCGGCTGGGTTATATTGTGACTCCTTAGACTCCTATATATAGAAAGGAGGTTTTGCCATTTGAATCATCCAACAATTGTTCATTTATGTAATGTAAAGGAGGTTACCCCCTCAAAGAGGCTAAATTCTAAGGCATTGATCTATCTTTTCTATCTTTTTCTTGAGCTGGTTTGATAACAATGGGACTCAAGATGGATGTAGTTGGCTATGTAACAAGGAGCAGAGAAAATTTCCATAGATGTTGAAGAAGGATATGCCCATATTGAAATTGAGTATTAACTAAAGCTTCAATACAAATACTCAAAGATCCTAAAATATTAGCAAAGATGCGATTAGAAAGAGCTCATAGAACTACCATAGAATTTTCGACTGAAATTAGGGACACCTTAACTCTTTGTAGGTGCATCTATTTGTGTCCATATTTCCATGGGGCGCAAGCTAGATGTAGTTGGCTAAGGAACAAGGAGCAGAGAAAATTGCCAGAGATGTTAAAGAAGGATATGCCTAGATTGACATTGTGTATTAACTAAAGCTTCAATAGAAATACTCAAAAATCCTAAAATATTAGCAAATATGTGATTAGAAAGAGTTCATAGAACTACCATAGAAGTTTCCACTGAGATCAGAAAAACATTAACTCTTTGTAGGTGCATATATTTGAAGTTTATGCTCGTATCCATTAAATGAATCCATAAACACTATCGGAAAAATACAAATATAGGGCGAAAAATGAGTTTGATCTAACCGAATCCAACACACAAAAGATTGATAGAGAATCCAGATTACTTCATTAACTCAAACAAGTTGCATTACGTGTCCTAAGACCTTGAGAAGTACAAGCCTTCTCAAACTTTTATATATGAAAGTTCCATCCATTGAACAATTTTTTTAAATAAAACCCCATAGAAAACTAAAACTAAGGTATGTATCCCAAGAAGCGTTTTAAGCTAATAAACTTTAATGGAATTCTTTCATTGTTAAATATTTTTTACAAGAAAAAAATGGAGTGCACGATACTTTGAGGTTATCAAGAGATGGCAACAGGGTACCTTCTAATGTTAATTGGGAAAATATTATATCAACCACTCCTCTGGTGTGATGTGTACACCAAATAACATTCCAGGGGCATACATTTTATGAGTTCTTTGCAGTAAATTTGGATATCGATCAGTTTGCAGGAGATTTAATAGTCTTTTTTAAAGGACAAATGAGCCTCCACGTCTTTGATTTTATCAACCCATCCACGTCCATGGATGATGTGAATTAACAAACTTCCTCCACCGTATGCTTATTTAAATAAAATTCAAGACAAGAAAACTTTGGCCCATGTGGTCATACAGATCTAAATGATCTTCTTAATGATTTGAATATGGCTTCTCAGAGATAATTGCAACAGTTACAGTGGTTGCAGGCTCACACTGATTGGAATAGAGTTAGACTACATTAGAAAAATAGTTGAGAACACACGATAAAAGATAGAAAAATTTGAGCTTTTGCAATTTGAATAAAATCCCCTTATTTAATTGAGCATAACATCTTAGAGGATTAATTTTCAATGCTTGCAAGAATTTTTCTTGAAGAACAATGATTGTGGTCTTCACCATCCTTACCAAAATCTCTCTCCTTGTCGTGGTTCTGATTCAAGGTTTCTCTAGTCCATTTTGTATTCCTTTGATTGTCATGATGCATGATGCTTACCTTAACCCTTCATTTCATGGCTTGGTAGTTTCCTGGCCTAATTTTCCATGATTGTTGCTTATCATTATTTCACATCAGTCCTTAGAAACTTGCAAAGGGTCTCCTTGACCTGTTTCTCTTACATATTGTGCCACATGATTCTCAGGGTGGTTGGGCATCATTATTTCAGTTAAAATTGCATTCATTAATTCATGGTAATATGGTACATTAGTAAGAAGTACAAAATGCATAGGCATAGACATTATTATTGAATTGAATTGAATTACTTGGTTGTTTATTCATTACTAAATAGTTTATATATTAGTTTGTGAGTGGTTGTGGACCTGTAATCACTTTCATGCAAATCCTTGATATTAATTTGTCTTCATAGATTTTAATTATTTATTTTTACTTAAATAGTGTATGCCAACCCAATTCTGTAAATTTCTTTTAATTATTTATTTTTAATTAAAAATATATTTTTATTTTATTAGAAATAAGAGTTTTTATATTTAGTGATTTTGTTTTTCAAGATGATCTTCCCAAATTTTTTATCTTTCATGTATCTTTGCACCTTTAGGGGCAATTGGTAGTTTATATAAGGTGTGCATCAAAATATTTTATTTATGGATGACACTAACCTAAATCCATCTTAAATTAGGTTTGGGTTGAGAGGAATAAGTTAAATTTGGAGTTAAGATGGCTTTAAGCTGGTACTCTTGCATTCCATAATGGATTTTCTCAAAACAGGCTTCATCATAATAAATACCATGGAAAAATATGATGGGCCATCGAATAGCATGGGCTTGTAAACCACAATAATTTTATAGTTTAATTTTTTTATAACTAGAAGAGTGGGAAGCCATGGTGCAAGATCCAGGGAACACCCGCGACCGCCATCATACTCTATTCCGATAAACAATCTAGCAATGCTGGGTTATGAAGAACATAGTGGCCTGAACTATGACATTCAACAAGGAATAAGAACTAAATAAGAGACATGAGGCATAGGAGGAAACCAAATGAAGGAGCCTAGCAGGGCGAATCTCCACAGGGAGATAACAACAGTCCAGATTCAAGTCTACCGAAACAACTTACCTCTAAGCAGGATAGAGCAAAGTATGTAGGACATGAGGAGAAATGAGATGCCGAGGTCTAGTGCTAAAGCCCCAACCCCAATGGAGTCCTCGGATGATGAGTAAAATAGGGTGCTAGACAAAATTTTGTTTTTATGATGAATAGCATTTACTTTCCTAAGTTGATGTTTATTATAGATAGAATAGCAAATGTTGCATGGATGGTATAAAAAGACATATTTAAATTTTGGACATTTTTTAACGCTGACAGGTGGCCAACTTGGTAACCTGGTTTCATATGGGCAGGTTGAGGCCACCCGATACTATTGAAAAAACATGATTATGGTTGGATAATATTAATAGAGAAAGTACTACCAAGCTTACAAAAAAAATTATTAATTTATTTTTTTAATTTTCATAATTTTAATTATATAGAGATTTGTGCTTGATTTTTATTTTTTTTATTTTTTTACCAAGTATATGTTGACATTACAACATCGTTGTCATATTGGGTTGGAGAAAGCGTCTCCACACAATTAATATTTATATTCGATATTGAAATATTATTTTTTTGTTTACATTTTTTAATGTTATGGGACATCTCTTCCATGGTAAGTCATAAAGTATTTCTCAATAATTATTTGTAATAGTTAAAAATATAAAATTATTATTATTATTGATTGAACTCTTTCCAGATATTTATTGATGATGATGATGATAATCACTAATGTACATTAAGACCAATATGAATATAAAATTATTATTATTATTATTAATTGAACTATTTCAAGATATTTATTGATGATGATGATGATAATCACTGATGTCCATTAAGACCAATATGGTCTATAGTACTTTAAGAAGGAAAGAAATTAATTGAGACTCTTTAACATTTTGTTTTTATGCTCAAAAAGAAGTGAGACAAATATTCTTAGATCATTATAGTTATGTTGATTTAACATGTCAAGAAGGTTGGTAGTGACAAATGCTCTGAAATTTAGAACAGAACAGATGTAAGTAAAAGCTGGACAATCCAAGATAGTGCTTTTAATCTCCAACCCTCTTAGTATTGCATATGTTATGGACTCTTTCATTTTATAAAGTTTTCTTTATGAAGTTTTTGGAATCTCAGTTTAACTATGAAGCTCATGAGAATTAGTCCTTATCGTAGACTCTTTATAACTCACAACTTATCCTTCAATTTGGAAGTATCCCTAAATGGTCTAGCCAAGACCGGGAATCATTATGACATCCTCATTTGAGCCAAATATGCTGGTGTTGGCTATATTTAGAAGTAAGTTTAGGAAAACTTTTGGCTTCCATATTTAAAAACTTCTTATACATGAGATACTTATTCATATCCATGCTTTCAATGGGGGAAGCTAGCTTCAATAAAGAGGATAGGGTAGGGAGTATTTTCTTTAATCTTGAGGTTGTAGGTTATAAATTGTTTTGGATCTACTCAATTTTCCTTCGTGGCTCTCTAGATATATTGCAACCCCAAACCTCACATCCAAATAAAATAACAGGGGTGATGAGAGTCTCAAATTGATTTTTTTTAAAATTCCAAATTCAAAGATTTGTTGACTTACAATTGTTTCCAAACACATAGTAATATTTCCATCCTTTATTTATCCTTTTCTCAATGTTATATTTCCAATTGAGTTATGATGGATGTCAATTTCGAGATAATTGTATGAAGGAACTTTCTCCAAGTAGTTATTATCATAAATGAAATTCTCATAGGTGATCTGTTTGGATTTAATAATCATTAATTTAGTCTTGTCGATATTGACAATCTCACCTATCTTGGAGTAGAAATATTAAGATTCTTAGTTGTTTGTCGAGATAGTCATGCCTCCTTTCCAAAAGAGCAATATAGTTAGCATAAAGGAGAATATTTATGAGCATACTAATAAGCATGAGGCCATCACACCTTGCATATTCCAAACACTCTTTTATCTTATCAATATATATACAAAAAAAGGGTAGGGGATAAGGGAAACCCTTGTTTGAATTTGATATTTCATTTAATTTCTTCCATCTAACTCTTGGTGGTTTGAAGATTGGAAATAATGTTCTTGTACAATCTAGTCAAAATAACTCTCTTTTAGCCTCTTCCATAACATTTCCATAGGAATGGTGTCAAAAGATTTTGTAAAGTCAACAAAGCAATGTATGAGATCAATTTTATTAATGTGGCACTCCTCTTCAATGATCTTAAGAGTAACAACATAGTCCATAGTTGAGTGATGTCTCTTAAACCCAACTTGCCCTTTAGCCCTTTCACCATGGTTTTCAAGCCAAAGGCTAATATTCTTTTCCAAAAAAATACATTGAACTTGGCTTAAATGTGGCTAATCATTCTCAGCTTGGGAGAAACCATTATCTCTTTTAGCCTCTTCCATAACATTTCCCTAGGAATGGTGTCAAAAGCTTTTCTAAACTCAACAAAACAATATAATAGATCAATTTTATTAATGTGGCAATAATTTTTTGCCAAAACTGTCTAGATGTCCTTCTTCCTATTTATATAGTATATTTTTTTCTTTTTGATAAGGTCTTTGTACATATTTATTTTTATCAAGTTTAACGGTTCCATTAGGAGCCTCCCTTATCACTTTCCCTCCCCCATCATGTTCTTGCCTCCTATTTATATAGTATATTTTCTTCTTTTTGATAAGATTTTTGTACATATTTATTTTTATCAAGTTTTACGGTTCCATTAGGAGCCTCCCTTGTCACTTTCCCTCCCCCATCACTATCATACCAAGGGTTGATAGTTTTATTATTTTTTTTAGATCACCTTGCTAATGGTAGTGGAGTGGGTTGTAGTAAAATTGTGATAGAAGTGTTCAATGTTATCATTACAAGTTAAGATGTGTAAATCCCTTTCCTTTAGGAAAAGATCCTTTTACTTTTGACAAAAAGTAGGTACCTTTCACTCTCACATTTCCCTTCATGTGACTAGTTTGCATGTCAAAGTTTAGTTTAGAGTTAAGGTTAAATGTCTATAATCAAAATTAGACTCACGGTAAGAAGTCAACATTTACAATATAATTAAAAACAAAAATATTAGATATCCCATAATCCACAACACTATTGTCAAACCTATGAACACAAAAAAATTATAAATGATTAATTTATCACAATTTTTTATTAAACCATTTTTATAATTAGTACTATTATATTTTTAGATTCATATCTACTGGTCATTAGTTTTAGTGAATCGATCAAAAGCTAGTTATAATGATTCAATCTAAAATAATATATTTTCATACTCCTTACAAAAAATATAAATATTATATTTATAGCAAATTATAAAGTAGTTTCAACCTTAAGTATACTTCCACATGCACCTCTATGTAAGTTGATCATGTGTGACATAAACCCCTATCAAGATATTGAACATTAGAACTATGTTAAACAAACTTAATGTGTGTCAATCTAAATGAAAACGTAAATATTTTATTATTTTATTAAAATAATTCATTGTGCACTGTGTTTTAGTTGAAATTTACCAAGGGTGTGATTAAATAATAATTAAAAAAAAATAATTATATGAGTTTAGAAATTTAAATATTTTTATAAAAATATTTCTAATTAGTTCAAATTCTAATAATTAGATGGAAATTTATAGAAAATCCAAATTACTATTGTCAAGTTTAAAGAATTTGGATGTCCCAATAATTTTTAGTAGTATTAATTCTATTTCCACCAAAAAAAAATGATTCAAACATTCCCAAATTTCTTTAAAACACTTAATAAAAAAAAATTAACTATTTTTCCTAAAAATATATATATAAATATTAAAATTTATCTTAATAAAATATATAAATAAATTAATATGTATTTTTTTCATATTAAAATTAAAATACTATGCACTATTTTCATAATCAACTTTATATATATATATAACCATTTCTTCATAATCTCTTAAATAATGGCTCTAATTGATCTTTGAACTTTATGTAATCAGAATAATACAAATTTATTTTTGAAAATAAATAAATTAAATTATAAATTTATTAAATCTTTCTCCCTGCATACACTTTGTTCTCCTACTATCACCTTTTCCAAACCCATAACATGCCATGCAATGAACTTCACTTTTCTTTTACTGAATGAATGTTTACTGACATCTGTTGTATTTCACATATGTACGTACGTATGTCAGCCCTTTGAAGTCGGTACGTACTAGTAAACAGAAAAATGGCAGAGAACCAATCAGTCCTGCTGCCGAAATTGTGCAACGTCGAGATTGCGCTCGCCCTCCACCGCATCGAAGGCCATCAGAGCAACGATCAGGGTATGTTAGCTCCGATCAGGGTATGTTATACAAATAAATAGGTAAACTTTACTTCTGGTATTTTTTTGGGTGGTAGATTTTGGAAATATTTTGGTAAAAGAATTGGAGTAGTTGTTTTTCTGAAAAAGTTTCAAGTATATATATAGTTGCTGCGGATTATACATAGTATTGGTTTGGATTAAATTACAAAAATTATGAAGATTAAATCTCTCACTTAACCATTAAACTATTAAACCAGATTTTCTATAAAAAAAAATAATAATAATAACTCATACTTTTTGTCATCAAATCTTAAAAACAATTTTATAAATTTTAATTTTCCATTTCAATTTCATGACAGTCCAGTAACGACGGGCAGTAGGATTCAACCTCCCCAGCTATTTCACAGAATACCTTCTGAATTGAAGTTTAATGGAAACTTTCAAAAGGTAGTTTACTGCCCATTTGGTAACTATTAATTGATGTGTCTGCGAAGTGCAATTTCGGTGTCATTAATCACGCTGCCATGCAGGCCAGAGCTTGGGCCCAAAGAAATGGTAAGTGGCTATTGGCAAATATCCAATCAAATAATTCTCAGTCTCGCCAGGTAAGCTTACTAAATCACCAAATTTCCTGTTAGACAGGTTTTTTTTTTCAATGAGTAATGGTGAATTCTTGCAGTGGACTAAAACTCATAAAACCCATTTTTATTGTGAAGATCACCATGAAATGTTTGAAATGATTTTCTCTTTGCAACTTAACTGGCAGATTTGGGACAATGCTGAAATTCAAGATATTGTTCGTGAATATTTTATTTTCTGGCAGGTAATTAGATGGTTTTCTATTTTATTTTTGCATGTTATATGGTTTTTTCCTCTCGCTTCATGAGATGTATTAAAACATCTTAAGAGCCTGAGTATGTTTAAGAAATTAGTGTTTCTGTTTGATTTGTTCACAGTATTCTGGTTAGTTGTTTATATATTGCAAAAATTATTGTAGTAAGATTTTTTATTTTTGGGGCGTGGTTTATGGATACTTTCGGTTATCGGCTGGCACTAAGTCTATGGGAAAAATCTAGGGCTGACGCCCCTTGCCTATAACAAGACCTGACCCCAAGAGCTTTCAGGAATTGACCTTGTGACCTCCCAAACTGCAAGGCCCAGACTTAACCTATTGAACTACCTCTTGAGGCTTCTTGCGAAAATTGTAGTAAGATATGTAGTATTTGTTTTATTTTGGTATACATACCATAAAAATATTGCAATATTTTTTTTAATTTTATTTGGGTATTCTATGGAAAAATTAAATATTTTTTATTTTTTTATATGATAATGATTATAATTTTTTTTATATGATAATTGATTATAAAAACTATTAGTGATATTTTGAAAGAATCTTTAAAATTAGATAATAAATAGTTACATACTTTTTATTAGAAAATAAGAGAAAGTACTATGTAAATAGAAAATACAAGTAGTGGTCACACTTATCTAAATGTCATCCTAAAAGTTTTGGAGGAAAATTCTAATTTATAAAATTAAAGTAAATAACTTCTTTGAAGGAATTCCCACCCAAAATTTTTTATGATTTTTTGATGCCATGGACACCATTTTGAATGCCCATATAGATGATGCTATCTTTTCTTTGGAAGGCATTGAGTTTAGGTAATGAGAAAACTAAGGATATTGAAGGCTACCAAGCTGAAATTCATAAAATGAGAGGGCCTAATCTCATCCCTCACATACACAAGCTCTTCAATGTAGAGCATCATTGTGACTATCTTTGAAAGTGAGCATAAAGACCTTCCCTCCAATTATAAAACTATTATGATTAGCCACATTTTAAAGTTGTATGAAATTATTTTGGGAAATAAGATTTTCTCATGGCTATAAATCCATGGTAAAAGAGTTAACTAAGCTGAGCCACTTTGTTATTCTTAATCATTTTATAGGAATGTTGTGACAATGAAATTGATAGATCATTTGTTGTATTCTTGAATTAAGAAAAGGTTTTGACACCTTTTCCTAAGAAACAATTGTGGAAGAGGCTCGAAGAGCTAATGGTACCTCGAGTTGAGGGTTACTACGACAAGGGTGTACTAAGATGTTGTTGTCAAGTTTAGGGCCATTGAGGGTTTGGTCAGAAGAAATTAAATGCAATGCAATATCGAAGTCAAATATGGGTGTTCTTTTTCTCATACTCTTTTTGGCATATAATGGTTCCTCGAGGAGGAGAAGGTGTACTAAAATGTTGTTTTCAAGTTTAGGGCCATTGAGGGAAATTAAATGCAATGCAATATCGAAGTCAAGCATGGGTGTCCTTTATCTTATACTCTTTTTGGCATATACATTGATTAGTTAAAAGAGTGTTTGGAAGATTCAAGTTATGTTGGTCCATGCTCACTCATATAGTCATAAATCTTCTCTTCTAAGTTGAGGAGATTGTTCATCCATTACAATCTTTGCAAAAAAACTAAATCAATATGGTTAAATCCAGAAAGATCACATGTGATATTTTGATAATATGGAATAACTACTTGAAAGTTCCTTCATACACATATATTGGAATCAATATCCATCACAAGCTCAATTGGAATTATATCTTTGAGAAACTTATCAATGGAGGATGAGAAACTTATTATGGGATTGGAAACAATTGTGAGTAAGTCAACAAATTTTTAGATATGGACAAAAAGAAACTTGGATAAAAAGTTATCCACTTGAGATTCTAGTCGCTCTTGTTTTTTTTATATGCATGCAAGGTTTGGGGTTATGATATCTCCAAAGATTCATGGAGGAAGATATAATAGATCCAAAAGTAATTTGTAACCTAAAATCCACCAATTAAAGGTAAATATCCCTTTCCTCTTTCCTTGATTGAAGCAAGTCTTCCCCCCAATCTCCCTTTCCTCTTTCCTTGATTGAAGCAAGTCTTCCCCCCATCGAAAGTATGGCTATGAAGAAGTATCTCATGAATAAAAATTTAAACAACATGGAAGCATAAAGGTTTCCTAAAAACACTTCTAACTAGAGTCAAAATGCCCACCTTAACTTTAAGTGGAGATGGAATAAGGATGCCTAATATTGACTAGACTATTCGGGGATAAATATGGAAACCATTTTGTAAATTAAGGACTATATTAAAATTATTATTATTTCAAAATTTAAGTAGAAATTGTGGAGTGATAAATAGTAAGGAAAAAAGAAACTAAAATGTTATAAAAAGTTGATTAACACTAATCTCAAACAAAAATATCTATTTGTCTTGATTAATGTTATGAAGAAAATTAATATTGTTAAACTAAAAACAAATTCTCATGAATGATAGTGAAACTAAATATTAGTCAATTCTCAAAATATCGTAAGATAAAAAAAATTGTCACTTTTACAATACTAAAAAAAATTAAAAATAAAAACATTTTTTATTTATTGTAAAACTTATATTATATTTAATCTATTTTTAAAATAATTTATCACTCTTAACCATTCTCAATCTAAAATATAATAACCTTGAACCTGTTCTTAATATTTTACAACATTAAAAAAGTGATTAATATTTTTTTAAGTAATCTCTTAACATTTTTGGAGTTAAATACACCAATGACGGTATCATATTATCATAGGTAATAAAATAATATATTCTTTATATAATAAAGTGTAAAAATATATTATTATATATTAGATGCAAAAAACATTAATTATAATTATATGCGTCAAGGTTTTATACTCTTATAATATAATTTTTAATTTAATTTAAAAAATTGAATTTTTATATTTAAAAAAATTAATAATATATATATATATCCTATATCCTATATATATATATATTTATATAATTTAATTTAATTTAATATGAATGATTTGTTTTTTTAATTTTTGTATATAAATTTAATTTATAAGCTTCATTTTTAATTAAAATCAAATTATTTATTTTGTGTGGATGTTAATTTTTTTTTCATTTTTTAATTTATCAAAATTATTTATTTTTGTTTGAATGATTAATTTTTTTTTCTTAAATATTAAATTCTATAATATTTTTAGAGATTTAAATTTTTTTCATATAAATTAATTAATTTTAATTAATATAATAATCTAAATATTTTTATAAATTTAAGTTTGTTTTGATATATGTTTTTGGGATCTATTATAATGAAAAATTTTGAGTCAATTTTTGGAACCAGCTAAGTGTGGTTGTAGTTTATTATCAAGACAATTATGATGATGATAATGATGATTCTTCATTGTGAACTGGTTTTAAATTTTGACTCAAAATTGTTCATCAAGATAATGATTATCTCGCTAATAAACCACGCCATATTAACTAGTTTCAAATTTTAACCTAAAACCTGGAAAAAGTACATTAACCCATTATGAATCCCATAAACCTAAATTCAAGCAATTATAATTAATATATATATATATATTATATATAAATTTATTTTAATTTTATATATATTTTAATTCTAAAAAAATTTATATTTAAAAAAACACTTATATATGTTTGTTGATAACATATACTCCATACGAATAACATACACCCATCCTCAATATATTTATATTTATATTTATTTGTATACATCCATCTTCAATGTCTTTATATTTATGTTTTTGTTCTCTCACTATCCATGTTTTTATTTTCCTAGAAATTTTGGAGATTGCTAAATCTCAAAGTGGCCATGCAAGAAAATTATTCGCTGTCCCAATATTTTGAAAAATAAAAAACTTTTATGTTGGTTTGATTTCTAACATTGAATTGCAGATTTATGATTTTTTTGAGGAAGCAGAAAGTCTGACCAATTCGTACAAGATAAACCACAAGCCAGCTATTCTTGTTATAAATCCCCACACAGGATACAAAATGCACCATATAGAAGGCACTGTTGATGCCCAAAGAATGATCCAGGTGAGTTGCTTTCTCTTTTATCTCATAGCTATATTATATAGACTTGGATCATTTATAAATTAATCAAGTTTCCAACAAACAAAAAATTGAATCAATTCCTGCCAGATACTGCTTGTTACAGGCAGAAACTTCATAATTCACCTGATTTACTGAACAATATACCTGAATTACTGGAGTTTTCATGTTATAGATTCAGATACATTTTTTTCATTAAACAATATGTTTTACAATGGTATTTGCATGTGTGATATACTCAGATTCTGAGTCTGTACACTGAGAGAGGACCTGTGGATGGTAATGACCAGCGTTCTGAAGATAGAAATACTCATGCTGCACCTTCGTCTCAGGACTATGTTGTGCCTGAACAACAAATATCATCTACAGAGATTGAATATCCAACTCTTCCACAAGAACCCGCTGCAGGCAAGCCTGGAATGGTAAATATAGCAATTCGTTTGCCTCATGGGACGAAGAGAAAATTCCTTGCTACAGACCCCATTTAGGTGTGTAGAAGAAACATGACCTAGTATGTCTTTATAATTTGGTGGTCTGATTAAATTGTTAGGAATAATTATTTTTTAGTTAATTCTAGAATGGGATGCATTTTTGTTATTTAAACAATTTAATTGATTGTTTTTTCACTTTTGTTTTAATGAAGAACCACACTAAATAGTTCCAAACTTCGATCAACAACTCATGACTTGATTAATCTAAAAGAATTTATCAAAATCAATATGGATCACAAAAGTCTAAAATCAATTGAATTATTAATAGTTTAAGTATTTAGATATCTGTTTCCAGATCAATTAAACTATGTATTTAGAGATCTGTTTCTAGATTAATTACATTAAACACTGAAATTGCTTACTTTTTTGGAACCAACTAATATATTTCATCTTCAAAACTATAGTTTTCAACTATAAAAATATTCATGTGAAATTTAACTTATTTAAAAATAAATTTATACATTCACATTAAAAAACAAAAAAAATAACCTCAACCACTTGTTAAGTGTTTAGAGGATAGGAAGGTTACAGGGTCAATTCTCCTCAACTCCTTGGGGTTAATCTGCCTAGCCAACTAGCTTTAAAAAATTCCCTTGAGATTGATCTACAAGATTTTCTAGTAGATGTAAAGGCCACCCAATGTCAGTAAACCACAATGTAAAAAAACACGAACAATATCTTTACCTATCCTGTATTATTTGCGTGCTGATTTCATATATTGTATGTGGTTGAATTTTGCAGGTGCTTTGGTCTTTTGCTGCCTCTAACGTTCCCCAGGGAAAACTATTTTTGCTCGTCTCTGCTATCCGTGGAGCGAAATTGAATTATGACGGCAGAAAAAGGATTGAGGAAGCTGGCGTTGCCAACTCTGTCCTGACATTGGTATTCCCAAACTAAATCTGAGCACACAGACGTCCTCGCACAACTGGGCACAAGGCCTTGCACAACTGGAATCTGATGGAATTCCTAGATTGGATCACTACTTTAGATTGTCCAAGCATTGAATTAACGTAATAGGTCTAGATTTTGGCCGGAATATGGTCTAATGTTTTTGGTTAGATCGTTCTTTTTGTTAGATAAAATTTGTTTTTAGTATAAAATGAGTTTGAAAATTTTAAGGCACTGGATTTGTATAGAGTGTATAGAGTACCAATCAAATATGTAATTTTAACGTAACCAATTTTTATTATATAAATTTGACCATAAAGTATAATCGATTTTTTTTCCAAAATGTAGAACAATTCAATTACATAATTTTAGTGATAAAAGGATCATTGTTTATTTAAATATTTATTAGTTAGATTTACAAGTACTGAGGTTTAGTCTCTACTAAGTGATATGTTCAAATTTCATAGAGAGGGGTTGAGAATGGGAGCTACTTTGGGGGAACTAAACTATCTAAGGGGTGTTCAAGCTTGCTACAATTTCAGCGCACAATCCTATTGATAACATCCCAATTTGAACAAATCAAATTTTTTTACAAGTAATGAGGATTTAGGTTTGGTATGATAATGATCATTCATATATATATAAAGATATATAATATTAAGATATCTAAAGTGATTATTATTAACAAATTGACAAACTTTTTGGAGAATCTTTTTATAGAATTTTCTTGGTCTATTTAGCTTATTTTCATGAAATGTTTGAGTTATAAGTTTGTAAGTGTGTAATGTGAAATTTGTAAGTTTTGTGTGTTTATTTATTATAATAGTTTGTATAATTTTTCTTCTTGGTCTATTAGATTGGTATCACAGTGAGATGAATTAAGCAAACCAAGGCTTCAGAGTACAAAGCATTAAGAGGAGGAAATTTGGAGGGGATAAGCAAACCAAGGCTTTAGAGTACAAAGTTTTAAGAGGAGGAAATTTGGAGGGGATTGCAAATCAATTAGTGTAATGTGAAATTTGTGTAAGTTGTGTGTGTTTATCTATAATAATAGTTTGTATAGTTTTTCTTCTTTATCTATGAGATTGGTATCATAGTAAAGAGAATTGAGCAAATCATAGCACAAGGTTTTGAGAGGAGGAAGTTTGGAAGGGATTGCAAATTAGTTGTAACATTAAATTTGTGTAAGTTGTGTGTGTTTATCTATTATAATAGTTGTGTATTTTTTCTTCTTTGTCTATTAAATTGGTATCATAGTCTAAGGAATTCAACAAATTAGAGCAGCGTAATGTGAAATTTGTGTAACTTGTGTGTGTTTATTTATTACAATAGTTCATGTAAATTTGCTTCTTTGTTTATTAGATTGGTATCATAGTGGAGGAACTGAGAAAATCAAAGGTTTTGAGAGGAGGAAATTTTAATGGGATTGTAAATCAATCAGAAAACAATCTCAAAGGATCTCAGAGGTTAGAAGATAAGTGTTAGGTTGGATTTGATTTTTTATAAAACAAGAAATTTAGAAGTGAAATCAAGAGGTAGATGTGATTTGAGAGTTGACCTCTCACCATAAGGAGAGTGAAGATAATGATCTTAGAGGTTAGAGGGCAAGTGTTAGGTTGAAGCTCAAATCAAGAGGTAGATGTAGAAGTCAAAGGTAGATGTAGAAGTTTTTTAGACCCATTGCCATAAAGGATCTCAGAGGTTAGAAGATAAGTGCTAGGTTGGATTTGATTTTTTTTTAAACAAGAAATTGAGAAGTGAAATCAAGAGGTAGATGTGATTTGAGAGTTGACCTCTCACCATAAGGAGAATCAAGGTAATGATCTTAGAGGTTGGAGGGTAAGTGTTAGGTTGAAGCTCATCAAGAGGTAGATGTAGAAGTGAAAGGTAGATGTAGAAGTGTTTTCAGACCCATTGCCATAAAGAGAAGTCGTTATTGTGTGCACAATAATTTTGTTTGTATTGGGTAGAAAAACCATATCAGAGAGTCGATGTTCATCTTCAATTAGTTAGTCAGTAGTCACCATGGCTATGAGTCATTTTCATTAATACTTTTTTCTTTTCTTTATGATTATTCTCATTAGTTACACATGTAAATTCATGTACTAGGTGCATGTAGAAAGTCTCAATTCAATTAGTTTTGAAAGAGAGTCTCCATATGTATTTAGAAAGATATAAAAGAGTTAATATTACTCTACGTATTTAGAAAGATATAAAAGATTCAATATTATTTAGAGTAGCTATTATTAGTTAAGTAGGATCCTTTTAGTTGTCTTTAGGTTTGTTTTTTATTGTCTAAATTGAAATCACCTTCATGGAATTGAATTATCAATTCTTGTGAGCTATAGCTTAGTGTGAAAATTTGTGTGAGTTTTTTGTGTTTACATGTTGTTGTTGGTTGTGTACTTTCCCTTCTTTGTCCAACAATTTGACCTCATTTCAAGATGGGGCATTTAAACTTAGAAAATTAAGTTTACATGTAGTATATATTGTAACATGGTGGATTAGTGCTACGCTTCAAGTTAAGTATTAATATAGAACATTAAATGTTTCATATTCCACAATATATAAATTTTATCATTCAACATGGAAATGGTCAGGTTTTTGCATGCCCTTTGATTTCCTTTGCAACTCTTGCCAATAATATCCTTTTCCCATGACCCACTTTGACTCAAAATTTCTTTCATTGTTCTTACCACAATGTAGTGTATAACTTTATACTACTTTCATTGACTACAAACTCTATTAAAATGATAAAAAAATATCCCCTATTTGAAGCACTTTAGGAAATTAAGTGAGTATTTTATCCTTGCTCTCCCTTGATTCAAGCAATTTTGTCTGAAACTCATGAACCGCTTATTACTCCTGAATGGTGTAGTTTCACTTTCAAGCCTTCCGCTTACTGGTTGAGTACTTATCAAGGCTCGGAATTATCACTCATAAAAAGATTCTTGCATTTAGCTTGTGTGGCTTCTAATTCCATTAGAAAAATAAATTAATCCACCTCCATCTAGCGACGTTGTTGTCACAAATAGAAGTTTTCAAAACATTTATTACCCAAAGAGTGTGGAGTTACAATAAGATCCGCCTCTTGTAGACAAATATTAACTAAAGCCAACAACAATGTAGACAGAGATCAACTGAAGCCCACAATAATTAATGAGGCAGGTTCATGAAATTTTGTTGTTTTTTAATTGCATGTGTCCAATTTTCAATATTTGTTTTTAATAGATTAGGACATGATTGTTATCCCCTAATAACCTATCTGAAATGTGTTTTTATCTTCTCATAGAAACTACCTTAGGTAAGTAAAAACAATGCAACTCATTATGGCTAACTTGATGAAAACATTCACACTACATAAAGACTTAATCCAACTTACCATCATCAACTAAATCAAAATAATTTGCATCATTTTCATGATTGTTATCTTTCTATTCCTCATCATGGTCATCTAGGTTCAAGTACTTCATCCATTTTATCAACATCAATAGTATTCCGCTTGAAATCATGATCAAGAAACTCTACAGTCACAAATTAATAGGTTTGGATTAGTTAGCAATATGAAAGACGTTAATCTTATTCTTTTCATACCCTACACCCAATTTGGTCCTCTTTAAGTGCAACTCTTCCTAAAAAATAACTTAATCTTTATTTTTAAAAATATCTCTAGTTCCTTTATCTAATTGAATCATATTTGTCATTTGTAATTGTATGTCATTTAGGATCTTCTTGTCCATTGACAACAATTTTTTTTTTTGGAAGGCTAACCCATAAAGGCTTGAACCCAGAACCATCAAGGACCTAAGTCCTCAGTATCAAGGCAATCATTGATGGAGCTACTTCCCGTGGGCTCATTGACAACAATTGTTAATCCAAAAGAATTGATGATAATTCAAAAATAGGAGTAAATGGTTTCACTGTCATGATCCTCAATATGTTTTAACTCATTTATTAATGAGTATTTTTGAATTTGAAATAAATAAATCCTTTTTTGTATGATATGCATACATGTAGCACCATGGCTTAGTGAAGTTTTTCTTATTTGAATTGTTGATCCTTGTGTGGATGAATTGAATTGTGTAGAGTATTGAACAAGTATTCATTTCTTGCTATCTTGATCCAAAGAGGTGATTCAAGTGCCAGAACTAAAGTGTCACCTCCAAGTATAAGAAACAAAGTGCCACAATGCCTAACAATAAAAATTTAGGAAGATCATATAAATCTCTTCATTGTCACGGACACTTAATCTTCCTATTCAATTTCAAACTAGATGAAATAACTTCAAATGCATTTTCAAAATACATTTGTTGAATTTAAATACTTCATATAGGCTTCTTTCAAACACCACCCTAGAGTAAGACTCCTAAAGACTCAATGAAATTCTCCAATTTTCGCATTGCAATCAAAAGATTGATGCAAAAAATATCCAAGAACTTTGAAGATTAACAAAAGACCTATTGTAAAGATTTTCTTAATTGCAAATAATTTTGTCCCTTTGTTTGTCTCCTTAAGTTTATATTGATTATACATGTGCTTGTCTCTCTTAAGATTATATTGATTATTCACGTGCTTGCCTCTCCTTTATATGAGATATTTTTATTTTTTATATAATAGTGTTTGTTTTCATAAAACATTATTGCAAAAACAATGCTACTATGTCATAAATATGACAAGGCCATATAGGTACAAATTCTAAGACTAAGGTCATAACAAGCATGCTAAATCTAAGAACTATATGAACTATCTATTCACAACTGGCCAATGAGCTCCTTGGATAAAATAATTCCCCAAAATGTGTTTCCATCTTCAACTCCTCCCTATAAAATTTAAACCTAAAGCCCTATAGAAACTAAACCCTACAAAAACCAACTAATTGATATGTAGGAAGTTAAAAATTCTTTAAATAAAATATCTCAACTTTTAACTCTCTAACACCTTGATCAGAAAGATATTACTGAGTCAAATCTGCAAACATTCAGGGAACCACCTGTGTACTTCACAATATTTGTCCAAATAACAACAAACATTTCTTTGATAAGTATTTGTCCAAATTAGAATAACCACTAATACCTATTTTTAGTTATATAAACTTGATGGATATTTTTAAATTAGAACCATCATT